>ML417487.1:86899-172878 GCA_005239525.1 Nicotiana knightiana
ACCCACCCACCCACAAAAATAACCAACCAACAAGGACAATTAAGACAAATAACAAAGTAATGCACCTATAATTTCAGTCCAGAAACTATAAGATGCAAGAACAGCAGACCAAAGGCTTACGAATAACAATAAGTCAATATGTTCCAAATATTTTACAAGACCACACCAAAAAGAAAAAGTAATTTAACCAATCACTGATAAAAACCTGCAGCAATACTAAATGACAATGATATATCAGCTCACAAAGAGAAGGGAACCGGGAACCATAAAAACATGCAAAACACTTGCTTGAAAAAGTTGACGCATTTAAGGCAGTACTAACAGCAATAAATGCCATGTGTACATTTTTTCATCAAAAAAAATTATCAACCTGGGCTATTGACGTAAAGCACTCCAGCAGCGGGAAAAGATCCTTGTCTGAATTTGGTATTTGCTGCCACTTTTCAATTAAAGGGGGCATCAAAATCTCGAGATACCTTGGCTGTGTAAACCAACAAAAGAATTAAAAAAGCAAAAATCAGATATCAGAAGCCGACTAAATTTCTTTAAACATAATCTAAAATCATAAAACAAAAGGAGCACTAACGAGTTAACATGTTAGCTAACACAAAAAGAGTGATGCACATAATCTACCTGATTAAGTTCCCCTCCAACTGCATCTGCCAATGTTCCAATGGCATCATACACGATTCTAAGGTTCCGTCTCTATGGACAAATAAAAGGTCAGACGCTTTTAACAAACAGAAACACAGCAAGGTGTCAGCCAATGTAGGGAAGACAAAAGACCTGGTATTTTCCGAATGCACACATCAAATGTTGCAGAATGATTTCCAAGCACGGTGCTAACTCTTCTGCAGCCTCCTGAAAAAAGTAAACCATCAGTTAGGTATACATATAAAAGAACCTGAATATTACAACAGCTTAGCACAAAGACCTCTTCAAGAGTAGCAAAAGCTGAACAAGCAGCTTCTTGCACTCGTTTATTATCATCCAATACTCTCCGCAGAAGACCCATCAAAATTTTGTTGAATTGTTCACGGCCTTCAGGATGATCAGTGCCCTAAAAGAAAGTCAAACAAACAGCACGAAAACTTAGAAATTATCCAGTGACGCCAACACATTGCAAAAGGAAACTTAATTGCAGTCAAACAGAGAACTGAAATTAACAAAAAGGAAAAAGGGTCTCAAGCAGCAAATAAAAACTTCAACAGCCGGAAACAAGTAGTGCATGATAACTTTTTCTGAATAGGAATTGGTGCAGGATAACTTCAACTAGCTAACATATATAAAGTGATACAACATTAAGTATATGTAATAATTACGTACTTGATAATTAGTAATAGTATCAAAACTTAATTTAACAGTCGATATTGGGGCAGTCAGATATGTCAGCAACTTAAACAACACCTCATACCCCCACGTCCGACAAGGCTCAGGGCTGAAAACTATTTTCCAGTTTGTAACCACTGCTTTACCCATTCTCTATTACAACTGAAAGTATAAACAACATTCCTACAAATATATCTATTTGAGGGTGACAACTAAACACTAAACCCTGAAACGAGAAAATACTACATCATTGTGATGAATTTGACCCAAGATGGATTGGTGGTTTAGGATCGCAACAAACTCTATGTAAATATGGTGACCATTTAAATCACATGTATGATAATGTAGCTTAGAGCTAGAAAAGGAGCATTTATTACCAACCTGAACGATATATTTGCTGAAGCGGGACAGTGTCCAACAAGAGATGCTTCGGATTAGAGGATACTTGTCATCTAAAAGTGGGATGAGAAAGGTAATGATCTGAATGGGGAAAAAAAAAAGAAATGAAAAGAAAGAATTTTTAAAAGACAAGTTTCTTCAATATGTGCATATCTCAGAACATATATACCACTCACTTCCCGAAAACAAAACCAACAATAAATTGCAAAGAAAGACATGACGTGGTGGTCGCTCAGAAACCAAACTTCTCATACATTTTATATACAATCTCCTTCATCAACACAAATTCTTTTTCTAGGTCTAGGAAGCTTGCTAATGATAGGATTACCTCCGATAAATGAGGGAAAAGCCCATTTAGGCAGCCTTCAGCTATAGCACCCAGAGCTAGTACAGCTGCTTCCCTTTCCTTCCAGGCTTCATCACTCGTATTTGACAATTTAGTCTGTCCAGATACAAGAAAGTTGCAATGTATTAGATCCATTTAACACGAACTACTAACCAAAAGGTAAAAGGACAAAATTAACTCCAGCTCTAGTTTCTCCCGTTTCCTTCTTTCATTAGTATGATCAGTGTTTCTACACACGACGATATAACTTTAATTCTTCAAATTGATGTTATATTGATCCTCTAAGGGAGTTGCTGCCTAGAGAGAAGAGTTCTGCCATTGTTATGGGCAATAACCACTTATTTGATGAGAACATGCCCGTCAAGATTTGTTCCCCTTTATTTTAAATTGCAAAAGACTATTTTCACAATCATTTATCTATAGCATCTTAACATATAATTTAACCTAGCATATTTTATAAGGTTAAAGTTTTATTAATAAAGGTACCAAGAAGGTACACAACAGAAACAAACAACCCCTACAATAATTTCAAGTTACATAATTCCCAAGTGATTCAAAGAAATCCATATACTGATCTTCCACTCACGCCAAAAAAAACAGATTTTGTAGACAAAGGTCATTGACTCTAGAAATATGATTCTTTTTGTTCTCAAAGCAAGCACTATTTCTCATAGTCCAAATTGTCCTGAAAATACACCAAGGGATAGTCCTCAAACTTCTTCTGGTTGTTTGCTGTCTTCTGCCCATTCCAGCTTTCCAGTAGACTTCTAACATCTGAAGGCATTACCCAAACTACACCACACAAATTTAGGAAGAGCTCCCAACACTGCTTGACCACTTTGCAATGGATAAAAAGGTGACTGACTAATTCCAGATCCTCTTCACAAAGATAACATGTATTACTTAACATGAAACCTCTCCTCTGCAAATTGTCTTGGGTTAAGCATGCTTGTCTGATCGCAACCCACCCAAAACAAGCTTCCTTGACAGGTGCTTTGGACTTCCATATCATTTTCCATGGCCAATTTGGCTCAAAGTACTCTGACTGCTTTTGCAAAATGCTAAAACTGCTTTAACAGAGTATTTCATACCACACCACAGCATAACACCCTCCTTATCTCCTTCTACCACTGCTGTACTCAATAATTGTAGTAAAGGTATTAATTGTCCAACTTCCTCCATCTCCTAATCATTGAAATCTTTTTTAAAATTCAGTTGCCATCCACCAGAAGCATAAAATTCAGAGACACGACCTTCTTGGGAATCAATACCAATCTACATCAGTATGCAAACATCTGAGTAAAATTCAGAGACACGACCTTCTTGGGAATCTATACCAATCTACATCAGTATGCAAACATCTGAGTAAAGAATTTCCTTTCTTTACCTCTTTGAGAGAGAGAGAGAGGGAGAGAGAGGGAGAGAGATGAAAGCTAGGAATGAATAGCTGGATTTAATTTCACAAATAATCAATCACCTGAACAACAGGCATTAACATTGGTAGAATATCATCACCAAACACATTTGAGAGAATGTCCAGAGCAGCTGCACTGCACTTGCGTAAGTTCCACATATTTACTATGTCTTCATCCTATAAGTAGGAAGCATAATGCTGATATCAAAGGCCATAGAAAAAGTGAGCACTAATTAAGAAAATGATTGGTCAATTAAACCACATACATCATCATCTTCACCATCCTCTGAACCATGAAAACGTGAAGAATGAAATCTAGGTTTGATATCCTGTCCATAATGACTTCCAATGTAATTAATCCCAAGTTGCCAAATGGAAAGGATTACTTTTTTAGCTAAAAAGGAGAAATGACAACCAAACCTGATCACGATCTGGCATAGATCCATCCTCCTGTAATAAAACGTAATAATGTTTGGTTAAGCAAAAACAGAACACAACAAATCATCTCAGACATATTTGACATCTGAAGATGAACTAAACACCAAACCTCTGCCTCCAGAAGTGACTCGTCATCATCAGCATAGACCATGTTAGACAGCAAAACCTAAAAGCGGTGCAGGAAGCATTATGCATAAGAATATGCTAAGACAGAAGACACGTAATACCAATATGAAAAAGATAATTAGTTTGTGGATAAAGCATACCGGAATCAACCGTGGCAAGAATTCTCTCAAGTTTTCGGGGGGCAACTGAGCATCAAAGTACGCGGACCTGTCAATGACATCCACATCCAATCAAATTTGACAAGAGACATCAATTCGCAATAGAAGATTCCCAATTATCCAAACAAAGCAACAATTCTCAACCATAACGTGAGATTTTTTAGAGCAGACAGAACAGGTAAAAGCAAAACTTCGAGCACCCAAGAGCATAATTTACTTATGAAACATAATGCAGCCCCAACCACAAAAAAGAGGAAGATATCCAGCAAGTAGAACTCTAGAAGAACTTAAGCAAATCCATCCTTCTGTATTAATAATAGTTGCAATTCTTGGGTGCCAGAACATTTTCTACATATTTCACATAAAGAAAAAGAAAAATACTCAGAGGGGTCTTTATTTGAGGCTCACCACATATCATTACTCACATTATTTCTATGGTACACTTCCATGACTTGCAAGGTAACTGGAAAGGTTTACAGTGTCATTAGACCAAATTTCAAGCAGTCAGTATCTATTAACTCATTCTCTCTCACACAGTATCTAAAACAATTCTCACATTGCTCTGGCTCTTCCCTCCCAATTAAGTATAATCTTAATATTTAAAAAATTAAGTATAATCTTAATATTTAAAAAATTAAGTATAATCTTAATGATCTCCTTATTCCTTAACTCCCTCTTCATTAGTGTAGAGACTCTTTTCCTCATCTATGTTCTCCCTCCATCCGCCCCAATTTATTTGGCATCTAGTCCTTTGATCCTAAAATGATTTAACTATTGTTTACAAACATCTCTTACTAACTCTCTAATACAATAATCTCGCCTAACTTCTTTGAGTCCTCACCATGCTAGCTAAAATTCTTCTAACAATGCACACGTATCCAAATATATTAAGTGGAAGGTGTATGGAGCTCATGTGATCTCTAATATCAAGTATAGCTTTAAGACGGATGATAAATGTATATTTTCGCCAACCAGCTTATTGAAATTTGAACTCAGTCCATTCTGGCAAAGGAAACCTAGACACACTTCAAAATAGAGACAAACATCCAATTACACTTAAAGGCGACAAAATCTTACCACCAATATAACATGTCACTAAAGGTTCCCAAACCATGTTAAATAATATATCATCTTTACAATTCCATCAACCATTTTATCAGAAACAGAATAAATCTATAGCATAATAATGAAGAATATTGTGCTCTCAATGCAAAGATTAGTAAAGAATTTCCAGGAAAATGGTGTATTCTTCCTCCATCGTTGACACAATTATCATGCCAGTGAGCAATATGAATATCTAAATTTGAAGCATTGAAAAGGGGAAGGTTACCAAAATTCACAAGCTTCAAGTGCCACTTCTTCATCTGGATCCTTGTTGACTTGCAATATATATTCTATAACATTCCTTAAGTGTGGCTGTGTCAAAGGACCAGAAGTTGATTAAGAACATGTTAAAAGAATAGGAGTATGCTGTTCCATGTTCCTCTTACTCTCTCAGGCAAGACCATTAATTTAAGTGTACAGACAGTTCAGTTTTTCGTTTTCCTAAATCTCACTGCATATAACATATATGTAATACCTAAAAGGGAAATCAGGAAGTGGAACCAGTAGTTTAAACCTTCTATAATGAATTCAACTTCCACACAGTATCCTAATATAGAGGATTCATATCCCTAAGCCTAAATAGTTTGGTATTAAGGTGTGGTTGATTGCTTAATTGATTCATTGGTACAAGTGATGCGGCATTTTGCCCACATTCCCCCTAAACCCCAATAAGACAATAACAAGACTTGCTTGGTGCAGTTCAATGATATCTTCACTTATAAAAAAAGGCAATAATAAACCTCAAACAATCAAAAAGTACGAATCAAAATAAACTTACAGTTAAAAATATTGTTCCTTCAAAATGTTTTTACTTCATTGTATTTAAAAATTTAAAACTTTTAGAAACCTGGAACTCTTTCCGCACATAAAAGCAAGTGCAAGCGGAAAGGAAATGTGACAAATAAGAGAATAGGCATTAATTTGGAATGGAAAGAGATGTCACCTCCAAAAAGGCAGGACGAACTTCAATTAGTTGAACAAACGCTGCACAAACCTATTGAGAAAAAGGCAAACTGAGTAATTGGTGCCAGAACTATTTTTTTTTACTAAGGTAGCAAAAGAAAACTCTCTACAACAGTCAAAAGTATAATTGATATCACAGGAACAGACTTCAAAATCTCTTTTGCAGGTGGGCATGCTAAAATAAAAATTAAAAAAAATAGATTTTGTAGAGAAGAGTGATATAAGAAAGAACCAGTGACAAATAAGTAGAACAATCATGTCAGCTAGAAAAACATTGTCCATGTCATTTAACACTACAATGTTGTCAAAGGCTCAGTTAAGGCGCGCTTAAGCCTTGAAGCTCAGAAAAGCTCAGGAAGGGCACTTCGCCTGCTTAAGTTGCAACCTCAGCCTACGGCAAAGGCACTAAGACATGCACCTCATTGTCCATGAGTTTTGTCGTAAATTAAGCGGTTCTAAACAGCAAACATAATCGGAAAATAAGTGTACTAGTTGTAAAGGAAAACATTATGAATGAATTTATTACTTTGTTCTTGAATTACATATATATATCTCCTTCATTACGTCTTTTTTTTTTTACTTAAGCCCACACTTTAAGTGTGCTAAAAGCCCCAGCAGACCTAGAGAGCTTTTCGCCTTTGACAACACTGGCAGTATTATCAAAAGCGAAAAGCGCAAAAAAAAAAGGCATGTTGGGGCTTTAAACGCAAATAAAGCGTGGGCTTTAACGAAGAAAGGCGCAAATGAATACCAAATATATAGACCAAGAAATTGAAGAAAATTTTATGATAAAGTAAAATATCAATTGTTTAGTTTCGCCTCTTCAGCATTACGCTCATTGGCAAGGAAAAGTATGTCTTATAGCCTTGATGACGACACTGAAACGCCCGCTACGCGAGGCAAAGCGCTCAACATGCTTTGAGCCTTGCTTCAAGGCTCAAGCGCACTTTAAGCGCGTCTTTAATAACACTATTTAATAGAGAACTGAACATCCGACTCCCATCATTCTTGAAATAGAAAAATCATAGCCCTAACACAAAAGACAGCTAAGTTCTAATAGACATACAAATTTACCATTACCTCTTATGACCAAGCTAAACAGCTAGAAAAACACTCAGAAAGAAACATCCTATCTACCAGGTGCCTACTACAAAGACCATTTTAAGCTATTAATACACCAGATGCTTGATCTGTGAACTAAAGTCATAAATCTCTCAACAGATTTACTTCAGTCTTACGAGCTCAATTCAGCCTGCTAAAGCTATCATAAATAAGCGTACATCAAATGATATTGATACCAATTTTGATGATGTGCACCACAGAAGAGAGAGCGTGTATATGAATTAGATACCCCAGCAGTTACTTACCAACTTCCGCACCTCTGGAGCAGGGTCATTGGCAAGAAGAAACAAACCTTGAAGATATTTATCCATGGATAGATACAAAACCTATAACAGTAGCACTGACCAGATGAGCAATGGAGTCAAAATGGCACAAAGGCAGCAGAAAGGGTAATAACTAGCCCAACAGAAGAGGTACTCACTTTAGGCATCAGCATTATAAATTGATTCACAGAACTCAGTGAAAGCTTTCTGAGAGAAGCATGAGGTGACTGGAAAAGCTGTCCGTTTAAAGGTCAAGTTAGAATGATACTATGAATTTAGCATCGAATATCAAATATAGAGCAAACTATATGATAAATGAAGCAACATCAGATAAAATTGGGCAAAGAAGTGAATATAAGGAAAGGGAAGAGTTGGCTTACCAGGAGAAACCTTGGAAGGAAAACAGTAATGGGTCGTTCAGATAATCCAGAAATATCAGAATCAAGAAGTTGAGGAACATCCTCACAGATCTGCATTACAGAAAATGTTCAGCAGGCCAGTTATGTGTTAGTTTAACAAAGATCTGACACATGTCCCACTGTGGCGATTTTTACCACTGTTGTCACTTTACACTCACATTCACTAACAATGTAACAAGAGACTAACTACTAAGATCATCGCCCTTACAACATAGAACATATGTTGCAAAGAGAATTTAGCAATCTTTGAGGATCTCACATAATGAGCACACTACAGAAGAAATAGTTCTTTTTTATTATAGTTATGCAACACTTCCAAATACAGATATTGACACCAAGTTTCACATTGTATCCCGTGAAAATATTATCGAGTGAAATGTTAGTTAAATAACAGTAAAATGATACCTTTGATAAGGCATCCATGGCTCCTTCCATGTGATTTATGTCATTACTATCCAAGCTATTGACAAGTGCCTGTAGCAACTCTGGCCATCCAGCAACTCCGTCAATCTGTACAAGAACACTAATGATGGTCCCAGCTGTAGACCTGATGTGTCTATCTGCCGCCCCGAGAGAAGGTAGCAACTCAGATTTGATGTACTGCTGATTAGCAGGAGGCATGTTTTTGAAGGCAGTTCTCAGGTTATTTTTCAGTAGCAACCCAGCTGCTTGCCGAACGTCCACTGACTTCCCCTGTTATAAGGACCAACCAGATTGTTGAGTGGAAAATATAGTAGCTTTCCAAAATATCACCATGTTTAGACCAAACCCGTTCCAATTGCAATATGAACAAGATGATCTACCATGCATCAAAAAATAGATGTCAATACAACCCATCTTTTCACTGTTGTGAAATCCACTACATGCTAGCAACATAAGAAAGTTATAATCCTATAGAATATCAGGGAATGAAAGAAAGAGAGAGAGAGAGAGTCACAATGCCGCAAACAAAGAAGACCTAGGACTCAATGCAATATTTAAATCAGAGAACTAAAGAAATGGAGAGAGAACTCACTCTCCATTTCAAACCAAGGAAGGAGGTTCAATTGAATCCCCTTCGTTGGAAAATCTGTCTGTGCAAACAGGACAAAACCACTTTTTCCTAAATATATTAACTTTTGAATCCCCTTGTAGTAGCAAAGGCAGTTCAAAAATTGCTTGAGGTCAGAAGTTCAAATTTTTTAAAATCCCCTTGTTACAATCCTGGCTCCGACACTCCTCACAGTATCGCCATAAAGAAGACTTAAGACTAAATGCAACAGTTAAGTTTCATTGGCATTGTCCAAAGAGCAATTCAACTATCAAGGAAGCACATAGGTATGACTTTGTTAACTCCATAAAGAAGACGAATAACTTATGCAACAACTAAGTTTAAAACGCATTTTCCAAAAGTCAGTTTAACTTTCAAGTAAGCACTTAGGGATAACTTTGCTAAAAGAATCCACATCACAGCCATTTCAACAAGGAAGATTTCGAACTAAGTAAGAAAAAAGTCAATCCGTTAAATAATTGAATTATTAGCTAAGAGTCAATGAATTTTATCACGAAAGAAGAGTCTAGGATAAAGGAGCGATACCTCAGCACGAGCGAAGATAAAAGCGAGGTAGTTATTGAAATCAGGGAAGTGAGAGTAGTGTTGAAGTTGTTGCCAAATCTGAGACTTATCTGAAGTAGGAGACATCTGTTGCTCCAATAATCCACAGATCTCTTTGAACCCTTCCTCTTGTGGTTGCCATGTTGTTCCACTCGCCGCCGCCATCTCCAATAACGATAATGATCGGAGCAAGTGATTAATCAGCGAAAAGGATTTTTTTTTTTTTTCTTTTTTACAGAGAGAAAGGAGAGTCGACGACGAGGCTTTTGTGTTTTTCAAAAGAGAGGGGTTTCGGCCTATTCAGGCATTTGTGGAAAGGTAGGATCCTATGTGTGAGGGTTTACGGTGTGGTATTGTGTCGCTCCCAACCCAAGTTAAAGGAACCGTGTGGGTCAATCATTAGCCTCTCGGAGACGTGCGGACAGGGCCGGCTCAATAAAGAACGGTGGCCTACAGCCAAACTTCAATAAAAGGCTTAAATTTGTTGTTAAAATTATTGTTTTTTTAGCCGATTTCTCCTAATAACTCTTTTTAAATTGATGATATAGTTAATCTGTTTAATTTTTTCTGAAACAATATTGATCTTAGGTAAGATATTCTTAGTTCTAATTTTGAAAAAGGCTTAAATTTGTTGTTAAAATTATTAAAATGCAAAATTATTATTTTTTAGCCGGTTTCTTCTAATAACTCTTTTTAAATTGATGATATAGTTAATCTGTTTAATTTTTTCTGAAACAATATTGATCTTAGGTAAGATATTCTTATTCAAGTTTTTTAAAAAGGCTTAAATTTGTTGTTAAAATTATTAAAATGCAAAATTATTATTTTTTAGCCGATTTCTTCTAATAACTCTTTTTAAATTGATGATATAGTTAATTTGTTTAATTTCTCCTTAAACAATATGATCTTAGGTAAGATATTCTTAGTTCTAAATTTGAAAAGGCTTAAATTTTTTGTTAAAATTATTATTTTTAGCCTATTTCTTCTAATAACTCTTTTTAAATTGATGATATAGTTAATCTGTTTAATTTCTCCTGAAACAATATTGATCTTAGGTAAGATATTCTTAGTTCTAATTTTGAAAAAGGCTTAAATTTGTTGTTAAAATTATTAAATACAAAATTATTATTTTTTAGCCGATTTCTTCTAATAATTCTTTTTCAATTGATGGTATAGTTAATCTGTTTAATTTCTCCCGAAACAATATGATCTTAGGTAAGATATTCTTAGTTCTAGTTTTGAAGAACTCTTTTCCATTGAGGCGGACTGTAAGAATTGTTCACATTATTCCATAAGTAATATATGTTTTTGGAAATAATTAAGTTTTTTATCTAGATAGATATATCATTAAAGTATGTCTTCTACTTGTACTATTTTTTCAATGTTATCAAACTTTAGCTGAAAAAATAATATCAAATTAAAATAATAAAATTTGATTCAAAAATTGGTATTATTTCGGCAGTATAACATTTCATTTCATTTATTACTTTTGGGTATCGTATGATGGATGGTAGTACAATTTCGTATATGTTTTAATTATTTTAAATGTCGTAATCCGCTAATGTTGGCTCACCTAGCAATAATAGCGTTAGGCGTCATCACAGCCCGTTGGGGGGAATTCGGGTCGTGACAAGTTGGTATCAGAGCACTAGGTTTCCTAGGTCTCACAATTCATGAATAAGCTTAGTAGAGTCTGAGGGATCGGTAAAGAGACGTATGTACTTATCTCTCAGAGGCTATAAAGTTAGGAACAAGTTCACTTTTATTCAACTCTATCGTGCGATTCTTGTTATCCCAATACTGATTGAACTCTTCTATTCTTATCTCTCGCAGATGGAGAGAACACGTATCTCTTCTTCCACTGACGAGCAACCGGATCCTCCAGCAGCAATAGCTTCTACAAGGGGCAGAGGCCGAGGCTGTGCCAGAGGCCGAGATAGGGGCAGAGGACTCAGCCCAGTGCTCAGGCAGCAACTCCAGCTGTGGAGCCCCAGATTGAGCTTGATGAGGGGGCTCCAGCTCACACCGTTCCGCGGGACCAGCTCAGGTCCCAGAGGGGTTTATTGCTACCCCAATGCTTCAGGATGCCCCGGTCCGACTAGTGGGCCTTATGGAGAGTGTAGCCCATGCTGGTGCACTCCCCGTGGCAGCAGGCATATCTCAGGCTGGAGGAGGGGTTCAGACTCCTACTACCCACACTCCCGAGCAAATTACTCCCCAGATTCAAAACCCACCAGCCAACCCAGTCGGGGTAGTTCAACTAATTACTGCAACACCGCTTGTTGATAGGGCAGTTATGTCCTCCGATACTTTGTGGAGATTGGACAGGTTTATCAAGATTTTCCTTGATCATTTTAGTGGTGCCACTTCAGAGGACCCTCGGGAGTATCTTGATAGTTGTCATGAGGTTCTTCGGAACATGGGTATTTTGGAGACCAATGGGTCGACTTTGCTGCTTTTCAGATGACTGGTTCTGCCAAGAAATGTTGGAGGAATTATCTATTGACTAAACCAGTTGGGTCGTCTGCTCTTACTTGGGATTAATTTTCACACCTCTTCTTGGAGAGGTTTCTACCTATTACTACTAGAGAGGAACATCGCCGTCAGTTTGAGCGTCTCCAGCAGAGCAGCATGACTGTTACGCAGTATGAGACCCATTTCGTGGATTTGGCCCGTCATGCTACTCTTCTGCTCCCCAGAGAGAGAGATAGAGAGAGAGAGAGAGAGAGAGAGGGTTAGGAGATTTATTGAGGGTCTTGCTCAACCTATCAAACTGCAGATGACTAAGGAGACGGGGAGCGAGATCTCTTTCTAGGATGCGGCCAATATGGTCAAACGAGTTGAGATGGTTCTTGGATTGGGAGGCCGGGGGTCAGACATGAGACCTCGTCATTCTGGTGGTTTCAGTGGTACCTTATCTGGAGGCGGGGGTACTCGTTGTAGAGTCCATTCTTCCAGGACATTTCATTTAGCACTTCAGACGTCCCGCGGTGCCTCGGGTGGTCGTGGCTCTCACATGCCTTATACTGATTAGTCAACTCCTATTAATGCACCTCCTCTTCAGAGTTTTCAGGGTGGTCATTCAGGTCGACAGGGTTAGTTTTTCGGCCAGCAGTCTCAGCAGCCGAAGTCTTGTTATACTTGTGTGACCCGAGGCACATTGCTAGATATTGCCCTCGCGCATCAGATAATTCTCAGTATCAGGGTTTTTGTGCTATAGTTCCAGTACCACCTGTCGCACCATCTGCCCATCCAGCCAGGGGCAGGGGTCAGATAGCCAGAGGTAAGGGCCATATTGTTAGAGGTGGAGGACAGCCCGCTAGAGGTGGAGGTCCAACTGTCATAGGTCGTCCTAGAGACGCGGTCCAGGGTGATGGGGCCCAGTCCCGATTGTATGCATTTTCGGCCAGACCTGAGGCGGAGTCCTCCGATGCTGTTATCACAGGTACCATTTTAGTTTGCAATAGAGATGCATCAGTTCTGTTTGATCCAAGGTCTACTTACTCTTATGTGTCATCTTATTTTTTTTCGTATTTGGTTGTGCCCCGCGATTTCTTGAGTGATCTTATTTATGTGTCTACGCCCGTAGGGGATGCTATTATTGTAGATCGTGTGTATCGCTCGTGTGTGGTCGCTATTGAGGGTCTTGAAACAGTGTGGACCTTTTGCTTCTTAACATGTTTGATTTTGATGTCATATTGGGTATGGATTGGATGTCGCCTTATTACGCCATCTTGGAGTGTCCCGCCAGGACAGTGACCTTAGCTTTGCTGAGGTTGCCTCGATTAGAGTGGAGAGGGACTCTTGGTTATCCTTCCAGTAGGGTTATTCCTTATACCAAGACTCATCGCATGGTCGAAAATGGGTGTTTGGCTTATTTGGATCATATTCGTGATTCTGATGATGAGGTTTCTTCTATAGATTCGGTACCTATTGTTTATAAGTTTTTCGAGGTGTTTCCTGCAGACCTGCCGAGGATGCCACCCGACATGGATATTGATTTTTGCATTGATGTGGCTACGGGCACTCAACCCATTTCTATCCTTCCATACCGGATGACCCCACTAGAATTGAAAGAATTGAAAGAACAGTTGCAAGACTTGCTTGATAAGGGCTTCATTAGACCTAGTATCTTGCCCTGGGGAGCACCGGTTATGTCCGTGAAGAAGAAGGATGGATCGATAATGATGTGTATACATTACCGGCAGTTGAACAAAGTCACTATCAAGAATAAGTATCTATTTCCGAGAATTGATGATTTGTTTGATCAACTTCAGGGTGCGAAGGTGTTTTCAAAGATCGATTTGAGATCGGGTTACCATCAGTTGAAGATTAGAGCATCTGATGTCCCTAAGATGGCTTTTCAGACGAGATATGGGCACTATGAATTTCTGGTTGTGTCTTTTGGCTTGACTAATGCCCCAGTAGCATTTATGGACTTGATGAATCGGGTGTTCAAGACTTATCTGGATTCATTCATAATTGTGTTTATTGATGACATTATAATATACTCCCGCAGTCGGGAGGAGCATGAGCAACACCTCCAGATAGCGCTCAAAACTTTGAGGGACAGTTAGTTATATGTTAAATTTACAAAGTGCGAGTTTTGGTTAGATTTAGTGGATTTTGGTTCACATCGTATCATTGGAGGGTATTCAGGTAGATCCTAGGAATATAGAGGCAGTCAAGAACTGGCCTAGACCCATTTCATCCACGGAGATCATGAGCTTCTTGGGTTTGGCGGGTTATTACCGTCGGTTTGTAAAGGGTTCTCATCTATAGCAGCCCCGATGACGAGACTGACTCAGAAAGGTGCCCCATTCAAATGGTCGGACGAGTTTGAGGCGAGTTTTTAGAAGCTCAAGACTGTCGCCCCCCCCCCCCCTTTTCCCCANGGAAAGGGGTTTGCATATTTTGAAGAGTCGCCACCTAACAATTTTAACGGTGCGTTAGGGAACCTAATGGGTTAAATTACAACTATGTTACTAACCAGATAAAGGGTAAGGGCTTGACATTATCCTAAGGGGAAGGTGTTAGGCACCCCTAAGGATCCACAAGTGTGGTTCCCGACCAAATAGTTTTGTGAATTTGTACAATTAGCAAATAACAAGTAAGGGGGTTCAAGTAAGAGGGGATTTCAAATATTAAACAAGCAAGTGTTTGGGAAAACAGTTATACAAAACTATTCAAGTTTTTTTTTCTTGAAAAGAGTTACAATATAACATTCAAGGAGAGGTATCCTAGGTTTGAAATAATATGGATCACATCAATGTAATACTCGTTATGACACTCCTTGAAGAGGGGCTACACGTGGTATTAGCGCATCGGTCATCATATCGATATTCTACCCTTTCCCGCCCTGTGAAGGTAATTAAAGCGCGTGTTATTCACGAACTCTATTGCGTGCTATTACCCGTCCCATCCTATCAGTCCTAGAGGAGATTGGGACTACTATCCTAAAAGAGAGGTACTAGGCTGACCCTCAGGTTTAAAGGTAAAGAGTCTAAAGCGACAAACAAAACATTTAGGACTGCAATGAATGGGAAGCATATAGGAGAACATAAGAGGCTCAAATTTTCCTCCACAGGTTATTCATGTAATTAGCACGGCTCAAACACGTTTAAGGGAAATATTTAAATTCAGAACCTAATACATGGTATCTAAGTGAGTCTATAATGCAGTAGAGAAGCAAATTTGTTGCATAATTCAAAGAGGGAATCCTAGGTAGTCTTGCTTACTGATTTTAAATCCATTGATGGTTAAGCAGAACATATGAAGAAGTACATTTCCAGTTTTAATAAACTTAGAACCTAAGGCTTGCCTAGGCGTATCAGTTTTTAGAACTATTTAGAGGAAGCTGTTTGACATGCAGTTCTAGATGTTCAGATTTCAGAAAAATATTACCAAGACGTGCAGGTCTGTTTTTATCAGTAACAACTAGAGATGCCCAAGCGGATATAACTGCAATCCTAAAGGCATGATATCTAATGCACAGAAAATGCAGAATGATGTACATGTAGAGCCTAAACAGGATCTTGTAAATGCATAAATACTTGAGTGCTTGAACATGCTTTCAGATTGTGTAGAAGATAAAAATGACCTATTTATTAGCGTATTTATCCTAAAACAGGGTATCTAAGTGTACATGGCAGTGCATAGTGTAGTGCAAAAATAACAGTTATTAACATGTTTTAACACATAATTTTCTAAGTGATAAGAGGATGAATATGCTGGGACAGTGTATATAGGACCTAAAGCATGATTTCTAATGCAATAGCAACAATTGTTGGGTAAATATTGTTAAGGCCTAGAAACAGGATTTCTAAGTGATAATCAAGGCCAAATGAGATGCTGAAGCAGTAAACCTAAGAACATGATATCTATGACATGCTTGGGATGCATTGAGCCCTAAGCATGGATTCTAATGCACACATAGGAAATATAAACCTAAGGCATGATTTCTACCCCATTGATATAGATAACCTATATATCTACCCTCCCTTTTTCACTATCCATCCCCAAATATTCATTTACAAATTATTACAGGCCAGGAATCATGAATTGCATAAGCAAAGAGAAAATAAGAAGTTATTTTTATAGGGAGCCTTCACTTAGGCCCAAATCTTCCAAACCTCACAGCCATACGGTGTTTTAAAGCCTTTTCACAGTCCAGGTGTGTCGAAGTTCCCTAAGGACCTCAAGGGCTTCCGGGCAATGCTCACACCCAGACTAGGTAACCACGAATGGAACAATATGCAGTGTAGAATTACCAGCCTCAGTGTGTCAGAGTTCATAGGGAACTCAAGAGGTTCCCAAAGCAGTGCTCACATTGAGGGGGTGGAACCTGAGGGTCTAGGAATGAAGTGAAGTGCAAAAGATGAGTTTGAAAAGGTTTTGACAGAAATAGAGAGGACTTAGTTCAAAAACATTTTTTATAAACAAGAGACTTTGTTTAATAAAAAAATAGCTTTTGAAAAGAGAGAAGAGTAATAGGAAATAGTCCAAACACATCACCCAAAAATGGGTTCATACACAGCCACAACACACAGAACCAAGGCAGGTTCAGCAAATACAAACAAGGATACTGGGGTTTGGGGACACATAAGGTGCATGGGTAAACACATAGTTGCAGGAACATTTGAATACAGAATCAACTATGTGCTAAAGGGTGATTAAGAAACTTAAGAACCAACACAGAATCATGTAACTCAAAGTACACGTTTCCTTGTCGAAGACAAGTTCATACTAAAATAGTTAAGCATACCACGGAACTTGATTGCAGTAAGACATGATATAGAAAAGAGGATAACCTTTCATGAACATGTTGATTCTAAAGAGGGGGGGAGACATATTCAGAATCATACATATAGAGAATGTAAGGTAGACATATTAGTGGTAAGTTGAACAGTAAAACCATAAGTAGAAACACACTCGAAACAGGATGAAGTGAAGTAAATAAAGTACCATATTGTTTTTGGAACTTTAAATAGAAATCAGGACATACCAGTATGGAAGAGAGAAAACATAGAGTTGAGAATAAGCAGACATCACAACTAGTCTTGGCTTTCAGCCGACTAGTAACAACAGACAATAAATGAGAGCAAATAGAAGGTATGTGTGTGAGCAAGAGAGAGTAGAACAGAATATGTGTTTGTCCCCTGAAGTGAGAATAGAAGAGACTATATATAATAGTTGAGAGAAGAGTAAGAGAGAGTAAAGGAAATCAATCATCAACAATTACGGAAGCCATAGAATCAGCCAGTCAATAAATCAGCAAATCTTCCCTTAATTAAAGGAGTAATTAGCCAGTTAACGGTAAAGAACAGGTCAAATGATTAAGGAAAGAATCAAAGTAGTTTAAGTACGAGATAGGTGATTAGGGTTAAATACATAAAAGCTTAATTAAGGAAATAGGAAGTAAGAATCAGGAAGTACCACAATTAATCGTACATAAGGCAAGGAATAATTAAAACCTATAAAAATAGGGAAATAATCGAGAAATCAGCACATAGGTATCAGTATAGCAAATTAGTGAATCAAAGAATTGAAGTAATACTGGTTTTTAACGGAAGTTTTTCATGAATGACAAACAGGCTAAGTATAACACATAAAAATCAATCAAGATTTGAATTAGAAACCCTAATGCAAGCACATAAGGGCAAAATCATAAGATATTCAAATTAACGAAGAAGAAATCATATGAATCAGAGTGCAGAACAAAGTTATGTATCAAATACACAGATCGACTGAGAATTCGAACATAGTTTCAAGATTAGGGGCTTTTAGCATAGGCTAGTTAGGGTTAAGAAAAACTCAACAAAAACCAGTCAGAACACATAAGAACAGAAGATTAATAACTAAAAATCAGAAACGTTTGAACAAAAAGATTTTCAAGAAACCCTAGTTTTGGAAAAAAATGAAGGATCGTTCGAAAAATAGGAGAATCTTTAAGGAGAACTCAGGAAAACCTCATAATACGCATAGATCTGTTACAGAACTAAAAGAATCGGAAGTTTAGAAGTTAGGGTTTCAAAGAGAGAACCTAGAGAGAGAGAGAGTTGGTATAGAAACCACCGAATCCAGCCGGAAAGTAGGAAAATCTTACTGGAATCGAGCCATGAAGGCCTGAGACATGACAAAGGTGTGATGGAGTGAACCATGGTCTCTTGAAGACCTTATAGATAGCAACGCCGGTGAGAAGGGTCCATGAGAGGCCTGAGGATGGTGAGGATTCCATGGTTTCCGGCGAAGAGGCGGCCGGAGAAGACGAACAGACCTCATCGGAGGTGGAGAGAGCAGAGGTATCTAGAGAGAACTAGAGAGAGAGTGTGAGAGGGGGAAATGAGAGACGGGGGGGAGGTCGTTAGGGTCTAATTTAGGTAAGTGGTAATCTGGGTCGTTGATCTTAAATTGATCAGCGACTCAGATTGATCAAGGGGTTCGGCCGGGTAGAATTTTAGGTCTGGGCTGGGGTGTTTGGGAAAATTTAATCAGGTGGGTTTGGGTTTAATTAAGGGGATAAAATTTAAATAAAAAACTGCTAGCTGTTAAATACTCAATTAAAATGTTAAAATGCTCAATTAAAATTAATTAAAAGTTACTAATAACTGAAAAAATGAAATTGATGATTAATAACTTAAATAAAAATGGTTAATCAAGATTTAAAAATACAAATGACCAATTATTAGATAGTAATAACATAAAACATATGGTTAGGCTATAATTGCAAAATTATTGCAATTATAGCCAAAAAGTGCCAATTTGACTAGTTGTGAAAATATCTTAACAAGACCAAAAATAATGTATTAAGTCAAGAAATATTTTTGAAATCATTTGTAATACAATTTATAATTAATTATTAGAGATAAAAATACTGGATAAATTAGAAATAAATTAATAAAAATATGAGAAAATTATGCAAAAATACCAATTGTTATGGAACTTGATTTTGAAGGTATATATGCAAGTTTAAAAATAGTTTTGAGGAAAACTTGGGTATCAACAACTGCCTCTCTTTACCCGGGAAGGATGAAAGAGTTGTCGGGTAAAGATATGATGGCGAATTTTGACCGAGTGGAAATAGATTGAAAGGTTCAGGCCACACCCTAGTTTCTGAGCTGCCTACATATCCCTTGTTTTACAGGAATCAGGTCGTATCTAGTTCAGGAGCCACCGACGAAGTACACCGATGAATTTTTATAAGGACGGACACAAAGCACAAGGTTGGTTGAACAAGCGGCTTACGGGGTAGTTAGGAGAACTGGGGTGGGACCGCGCCTTCCATGATGTCTGTTACTTGTCGGGTTACCTGCAAATGAGTAATACAAGCATATCGTGCGTAATTTAAATATGATGCAAATTCTCGTTGGACTATGAATGATGTCTTTGGACGATTAAGGATGACGTCTTTAGACTATGATGTCCTGGTCCATGAATTGCTTGATGCAGGATTCGCATGCCATGTAATGATGTTCTCGGGCCACGAAGATGGTGCCTCCGAACCATTATGTCTTTGAATAATGATATGCAAACTGATAAAAGAGATCCTTAGGCCATGACATGGTGTTCTCGGGCCATGAAGATGGTACCTCTGAATGATGACGCCTTTGGATAATTTGGAGATATTTCAACCCATGAAGATGAAATAGTATGATGCTGACAAGACAGAGCTTAGTCTTGCGAATTAAAGGGGCAGAGCTTAGCCCAAAAGGAAAGCGCAGTAAATAATGTTAGAGGCATTGGTTGCTTTTGAGAATTAAATGGGAGGTAGCGTTTAGCCTCGGAAGGCAGAATGGTATCCTTATGCAATATGCGAATGCATATGGAGGTAGTGTTTAACCTCGGAAGGCAGAATGGTAGCCTTGTGCAAGATGTGAATGCAGATGGAGGTAGCGTTTAACCTCGGAAGGCAGAAAGGTAGCCTTGTGCAAGATGCGAATGCAGATGGAGACATTGTTTAGTATCGGAAGGCAGAATGGTAGCCTTATGCAATATGCGAATGCAGATGGAGGTGGCGTTTAACCTCGGAAGGCAGAATGGTAGCCGTATGCAAGATGCGAATGCAGATGGAGGTAGCGTTTAACCTCGAAAGGCAAAATGGTAGCCTTATCCAATATGTGAATGCAGATGGAGGTAGAGTTTAACCTCGGAAGACAGAGTGGTAGCCTTATGCAATGTGCGAATGTAGATAGAGACAACGTTTAGTCTCGGAAGGCAGAATAGTAGCCTTATGCAAAATTAAAGGAAGGACAACATAAATTCTTAGCTGGTGTTAAATTGCGGTAGAGCATTGTGATAATGAAGCATTGTTTCTGCTGATAATAAATGTTGGCATGTGCGACGACTTTGAGGAACGATGTCTGTCCTTTGAGCGGATAATAGGTTTTGGGGCTTTGGCAATTTTTGTGCCTGCATCCAAAGAAAGATCGTGAGTTTTGTAAAGGGGGAAGGTTAGCTCGCATTCCCGCTGGATCTGCTTGGATCGTTTGCTTGATCATGATGATATTGTCTGTATCATTGGGGTAGCGTTCGCTAAACAAGTTGTTTTAGAAAAATAAATATGCATGATTTTGTAAAAGTATAATATATAATCTAAAATAATTTTAGATGAACTGACGACGTGACACGGTTCAAGACATTGCAACCTCTCCTGCTGCGGAATTTTGAGGGTCGTCCTCAAAATTCTGCCCCAGTTTGCTGGGTGGACGCCTCTGACTGCTGCTCATGCGGCGATTGGCTGAACTTGCTTCAGAATTTTGAGGGTCCTCCTCAAAATTTTGCCCCAATTGGCTAGGTAAATGCTTGTGGATTGCTGCTCACTTCAGAATTTTGAGGGTCCTCCTCAAAATTCTGCCCCAGTTTCCAATTGCGAGGGAAAAAATAGATTTTTATTGAATTGTGACCGAACCCATAGGGCTGCCTACGTATCCCCTCTTAATCAAGTCAAGCGTAGTTCAATTTACATTATCGACAAAAATACATAGAGTTACACATAGTAGCGCTTGAGTGCATCTGAATTGATCGGTTGCGGCCAAACTTCTCCATCCATTTCTGCAAGTATGAATGTTCCTCCTGTCAGCACTCTATGAACCATGTACGGACCTTGCCAGTTGGAAGAGAACTTCCCCTGTCTTAATCTTGATGCAGAAAGATTTTCTTTAACACCAGATGCCCTGGTGTGAATCGTCTCGGCTTGACTTTTGACGGATCCAATTCTATTCCCCGGCGGCTTAAAATAAACCCCAGCAACTTCCCAGCAGGAACCCCGAATGCACACTTTGCAGGGTTTAATTTCAGATTGTATTTTTGCAATCTATTGAAGAACTTCCTCAAATCCTCCATGTCATTAGCAACTTTCTTTGATTTGATAATGACATCATCCACGTACACCTCGATCTCCTTGTGACTCATGTCGTGGAATATGGTGGTCATGGCCCTCATGTAGGTGGCCCCTGCATTCTTTAGGCTGAATGACATCATCTTGTAACAGTACACTCCCCATGGCGTAATGAACGCCGTTTTCTCAGCATCTTCCTCATCCATCCAAATCTGGTGATAACCAGCGAAGCAATCCACGAAGGACTGCAATTCATGCTTGGTGCAATTGTCAATCAAGATGTGTATATTTGGCAAGGGGAAGTCATCTTTCGGACTGGCCCGGTTGAGATCCCGGTAGTCGACGCAGACTCTGACCTTCCTGTCCTTCTTCGGCACAGGTACAATGTTGTCTAACCATGTCGGGTACTCCACTACCCGGAGAACTTTGGCGTTGATCTTCTTGGTAACTTCTTCTTTGATTTTCAAGCTCATGTCGGGTTTGAAATTTCTGAGCTTTTGTATCACCGGTGGACACGTTGGATTGGTTGGTAGTTTGTGAGCCACAATAGACGTACTTAGACCAGTCATGTCATCATACGACCATGCAAATATATCCTCATACTCGTAGAAACTCTATGTATTCTTTCTTTTCTGATGGTGACAAATGAATGTTGATGCGAGTCTCATTGACATTTTCTGAATCTCCCAGGTTGATAACTTCAGTTTCGTCCAGGTTGGACTTAGGTCTGTTCTCAAAGTTCTCAGCTTCTTTGACAATCTCGTCAGGTATGTCGTCTTCATCTGAATCAATGTCCGTTTGTTGTGTTGTCTCATTCCATGACACAGTCATTGGTTCATCAAGACAAGTAATAGTAATGTTGTATAAATAAAGCAATGAGAGAAAAATAGCAATAAATATCGGATTCGTAAGAGAATTTAGAAAATGCTTTGATGAATTGAATAATTGTTTTGAACATTGAAGATCTTATTGCAGAAATTGAAAATGCAGGAAAAGGAAAATCATTTAGTAAATAAAACAGTAAATAATGCTTGTTTTAACCTTGCTACCCCGAGGCTCGTCGGGCTTTGGTCGTCTTGATAGACCAATTCTTGAGATATGTCCCCTTGTTTACAGTCTGAATGGAAGGGCCTTCCTCCCCCTCCTCCTCTAGAACAACACAACAATCCATATCCTTGTCCTCTAGGAACAAACTCCGCATCGCTGCAAGTGATTTTTCTTCGTCTGATCCGTAAATAATGTCGGCATGCTTGAAAGTCTGCTCAATATGAGGTATCGGCTGCTCCAAAGGGTAATAGGGACCGTGCCAAGTTGGCGACCAGTCGTTGAATTCCTTCCAAGTGTACTCATACCCCAGACCAAAAGTGGTACCATGTTTCTTGAGCTTTATGGGCTTCGTGATCCCTTGGAGGTTCTTACCAGCCCTTTGCCTGGCTCATATCCTCTCCAGTTCAGGATGCTCTCAATCTTGTTATCCCACCACTTGTCCTTGTCGATAGCATTGACTCGCTCAATGTGGTGGTAAGTTCCCCCACCTATCTTCCTTTTTTCGTCAATCACCGGAATAGTTTGACGACTATAAATGGGGTTACTACCGTCACCATGAATAATCACCTCTTAGTGGTTTCACTCGAATTTTACCGCCTGATGTAGCGTTGACGCTACGGCCCCAGTAGCATGAATCCAGGGTCGTCCCAATAATAGGTTGTAGGATGTTGGCACATCTGTCACCTGGAAATCCACTTCGAACCAAGTTGGTCTCATCTGCAGACATAGGCTGATCTCCCCCATGGTGGACCTCTAAGAACCGTCGAAGGCTTTCACATTGATCGCTCCATCCCTTATCTCATGTAGCCCTTTACCCAATTTCTTGAGTGTTATCAACGGACAGATGTTAAGACTAGAACCTCCATCGATCAAGAAATGATCTTCGCATTGCACGGTGATGTGCAGAACTTTGTTGTGCCCCAATCCTTCAGGTGGTAGCTCGTCCTTATGAAAAGTGATTTTGTGACTTTCCAGTACCTGGCCTACCATATTGGCCATTTCCCCGCTAGTGATGTTGTTTGGCACATATGCTTCACTTAACACTTTCAACAAAGCATTTATGTGTGTTTCAGAATTCTGTAGCAAAGAGAGGATGGATATATGTGCCAGTGTCTTGTTCAGCTAGTCGATGACTGAATACTCCTTAACCTGTACCTTTCTCTAAACGTCATCGGGACCTGTTTCGATAAGGGGAGGCTGGTTGGCAGCCCGATTGCTTGATTCGGCCAGATGCTCAGGGGTGTATACCCTACCAGTTCTCGTCATACCCTATGTTGTGACAGCCTCCTCAGACCTGACCTTGCATTTCCTTCTCACCTCGGCTGTATAGTCCCAAGGGATAGCGTTTGAATAGAAGGGTGGCGTGGTTGACATTGTCATCGGAATTGGTGCAGCCATCCTTACTTCAAACGGAATGTGTGTTCGGGGTGGCAAGACTGTGACCTCGAATGGTGCCGGTGCATTTGCTGGTGATACAAACTCAACTTCAATTGGCACTGGTGACTTTGCAGGTGGCGCTGCTTCAAACTCAAGTGGTATAGACATATTCACCTCAGCGTCCTCAGATGGTTAAATCTGGACTATGATCGGTTTGAGAGTGACTGCAAATTTCTTTGGGTCATCGCTTTCTACGATCAACCCGATTGATCCCTCAGGATCCCAATCATCTTCTATTTCAATCATATGTATACCTCTACACGTATGGTCTGGCAAAGGATTGTTGCGGACATTTGGAGCGGGGTCTTTTTCCACAATAATCTTGTTGTCAATGAGAGCCTGTATTTTGTCCTTCAGAGAGCGGCATTCTTCGATGGTGTGTCCTTTCATGCCGGAATGGTATGCACATGATTTGTTTGGGTTAACCCACTAAGAAGGGTTCTCAGGGGTGGCAGCAGGGATATGTGTGATGTAACCAGCAGCTTTGAGCTTCTCATACAGCTGGTCAATGGGCTCGGCTATGGCGGTGTATTGCTTTGGAAGGGTGCGATCAAAATTGGGACGAGGTCTAGGGAAGTTTTGGCGTGCAGGGGGTGATTGGTAATGGGATGGCTGGGAATTATAAGTGTGGTAGACAGGAGCTGGTTGTGAGTATCTGGGCGAAGCAGGTTGATATGTGGGTGGTGGAGATTGGTAGGTGGGCGGTGGATCTTGGTAGGAAGGTGGTGGAGCTTGGTAGTTCGGTGAGGGTGCATGGTAGTTTGGTGAGGGTGCTTGGTAATTCAGGGTTGGCTGGTATGTGAGTGGAGGTGTTGGATAAGTTTGGTATTTGAGTGGGGGCTCGGTTCTTTGTGCAACCATTACGTCTCCCACATCTCTCTTCTTAGACACATCACCAGACTGTAAAGCCTTGTTAGTGGCTTGCAAGGCTTCAAAATTTGTAACCTTACCGCTTTTAATACCTTCTTCAATCCCCTCACCCACTTTGATGATGTCGGAGAACTTGTGGCCTTCCACCATCATCAACCACTCATAATACTGCGGGTCCTGAGCCCAGACAAAGAACTTGTTCATCTTCTCTTCCTCTAGAGCAGGTCTGACTTTAGCGGCTTCGGACCTCCAGCGAGTAGCATACTCACGAAAGGTTTCTATGGGTTTCTTCTTTAAATTTTGAATGTAGAACACATCTGGTGCGTTCTCTATGTTGAATCTAAACATGTCCATAAAGTCAGACGCCATGCTTACCCAGTTTGACCATTTCTTGGGGTCTTGGCTGATGTACCAAGACAGTGCGTCTCCCTTCAAACTCCTCATGAACAGCTTCGTGCAGATTCTTTCATCCTTCCCAACGCCAAACAACTTGTCGCAATAGGTCATCAGATGAACTCTCGGATCACCAGTACCGTCAAACATTTCGAACTTTGGAGGTTTGTACCCCTCGGGCAGTTCGACATCAGGTTGTATACAAAGGTCTTCATAATTCAACCCTTCAATTCCCTTGGTTCCTTCAACACCCTGGACTCGACTGGTCAGTTTCTTAAGCTCCTCGGCCAGGTTCTTGATAAGTAAGTCCTTTTCATCAGACTCAGATGCCTGTGAGATAAGCGGAGTGGAGTGGGTCACGGTTTCCACATATATGGGATTGTTATAGGTGTGGAAATGGTCCTTTGTGGGGTTTTGAGGTTCTAGGATGAGTAGTGGAGTGTTATTTGAGGTGTAACAAGCATTGCACTACGTCAGGAGAGTTTGGTTCTTTGGGGGAGTGGCGTGATGTTGAGGTGCGGGGTGATTTTACTGTCTTGGGATATTTTGTGGAGGTGCGAGGTTTTGAGAATTTGGAAGGTCGACATCGGGGACGTTGAGGGAAAATGACAGGTCGGCCAGATTCCGTACTTGATCGAGTTCTTCCTGAAACTTCAGCAATTTCTGTTCAAGTGGTGACATGTTATCATGCAGGACCTGAATACCTCGGCCATCAGTGGCCTCTACCCGTTCAATCATATTCTCCTTTCTGGTGTCGCTGGACTCTTCCATCTTACTTTTGCCTTTGTCTTTGCCCTTAGGAGGACTAGGAGGAGGAGTAGGTGGAGGGCCCTTGGATCTTGTGCGATAGGCTGATGATGCCAGAATGCACGAACTAACCTTTGGGGAGGGGAATAATAAAGAAAAAAAGAAATAAAAACAAAAAAGGTAACCAAGTCAGTGAGGATTATGAAAAAGAATATTGCGGTATTTAAACACATAATGCGAAAATGTAAAGCGCGTCTTAAGTTGGGAACCTCTTTGTGCCTGAGGTAGGCCTAGCGACAAATTGATTTGGAGAACT
This sequence comes from Nicotiana knightiana, assembly GCA_005239525.1. Lineage (NCBI taxonomy): Eukaryota > Viridiplantae > Streptophyta > Magnoliopsida > Solanales > Solanaceae > Nicotiana > Nicotiana knightiana. Next base: position 113,221 of record ML417487.1, read on the forward strand.
TAAAATGATAAATGCCTCATTTTATTGATAATAAAAATAGACAAATCCCAAAACGATAGACGAAAAATGAAAGTCACTAATGGCTATTGGCCTTATTACATTGATAGAGAAAAATAAAAACACTCCTATCTACTTGGTCCCAGAAGGACTTTCCCCAGACTCGGCATTCTTGCTTTCCTCGTACAGTTTTCCCAGCTCGTGAAGTCCCAGCAACAGGTAGGTTCTGGCTAGATATCCTCCTTCAGCTCCCTCAACCTTTTTTTGTTAGGCTGGATTTCTAGGAGAGATGGTAAGTTACCCAAGTGTTTCCTGACGATAGATTTGTCATTAGAGTGCAGATCCTCCCACCAACTCAACATTCTTGGGTGGATATTGGAGACCATGCCGAATTTGGGGACTTCGTGCCTCATTTTTCTGCAAAGCAAATAAGGTTAGGCCCTTACCCCCACCAGACTCGACTATTTAATGTCAATAATTAGCAGGAAGTATTTAGTTCTCCAAATAAGTGCACAGAACGTGAGGGCGTCCGTTTGGGTTTAGGGAAACCCGGTGGACTTTTGGATAAGGCTATCTTAAAAGCTATCATGCGGACGACACTTTAGCTCGACTAGGTTTGACCATGATGCATGCAACAGTGCAACAGAGTAAGGTTTCTATGGGGTTTTAGACCAGTACTCTTGAGCGGACAACTCAAGGGGGAAAGGCACGGAACCGTCGACTGCACCGCTGATCGACTAGTTTTACCGCAAATAAGACTTTCTGAATTTAGTGGGTAATAATATAGGAAGAGCGAAACCACTTATCAAGCGTTGCTATAAATTTTTTGTTTGGAATGAGTGGAGTATGAATGTTGAGCATGATTATTCAATAATAAGTATTAAAACAAGTTGTCACGTATTTGCACGTTAAAGAAAGCGGTAAAAACAACAGTAATGATTTAAATCAGTTACAAAAGAAAACAAAGAGACATGTCAGTTTCATTTTTGAGGAAAAGTAAATACTTGAAGTAAACAATTAATTGCATGTAAAGGGAAGAGAAAAGGGTGCAAGTATTTAATCAAAAATAAAGGCACAAATTCACGAAACAATTTGAAATGGGCAAAGCCTGGATATCCCCAGCAGAGTCGCCATGTTGTCGCACTCCCCTTTTCCCCAAGCGCTCCTTTCGGGGCCGGTTGAAAGAGTTTATGACATTGGTTGAGACAACTCTCCTTTTGAGAAAGGGGTTTGCATATTTTGAAGAGTCGCCACCTAACGATTTTAACGGTGCGTTAGGGAACCTAATGGGTTCAATTACAACTACGTTACTAACCAGGGATTGGGTAAGGTCTTGTAATTATCCTAAGGGGAAGGTGTTAGGCACCCCTCAGGATCCACAAGTGTGGTTCCCGGCCAAATGATTTCGTGAATTTGTACAATTAGCAAATAACAAGTAAGGGGGCTTAAGTGAGAGGGGATTTCAAATACTAAACAAGCAAGTGTTTGGGAAAACAGTAACACAAAACTATTCAAGTTTTCTTTTTAAAAAGAGTTACAATATAACATTCAAGGAAAGGTATCCTTGGTTTGAAATAATATGGATCACATCAATGCAATACCCAGTATGACACTCCTCGAAGAGGGGCTACACGTGGTATTAGCGCATCGGTCATCATATCCATATTCTACCATTTCCCGCCCCGTGGAGGTAATTAAAGCGCGTGTTAGTCACGAACTCTATTGCGTGCTATTACCCGTCCCATCCTATCAGTCCTGGAGGAGATTGGTACTACTATCCTATAAGGGAGGTACTAGGCTGATCCTCAGGTTTAAAGGTAAAGAGTCTAAAGCGACAAACAAAACATTTAGGACTGCAATGAATGGGAAGCATATAGGAGCACATAAGAGGCTCAAATTTTCCTCCACAGGTTATGCATGTAATTAGAACGACTCAAACACATGTAAGGGCATTATTAAAATTAGAACCTAATACATGGTATCTAAATGAGTCTAAAATGCAGTAGAGAAGCAAATTGTTGCATAATTCAAAGAGGAAATCCTAGGCAGTCTTGCTTACTGATTTTAAACCCATTGATGGTTAAGCAGAACATATGAAGAAGAACATTTCCAGTTTTAATAAACTTAGCACCTAAGGCTTGCCTAGGCGTATCGGTTTTTAAAACTATTTAGAGGAAGTTGTTTGACATGCAGTTCTAGATGTTCAGATTTCAGAAAAATATTACCAAGACGTGCAGGTTTGTTTTTATCAGTAACTAAGCTAGAGATACCCAAGCGGATATAACTGCAATCCTAAAGGCATGATATCTAATGCGCAGAAAATACAGAATGATGTACATGCAGAGCCTAAACAAGATATTGTAAATGCATAAATACTTCAGTGTTTGAACATGCTTTCAGATTGTGTAGAAGATAAAAATGACCTATTTATTAGCGTATTTATCCTAAAACAGGGTATCTAAGTGTACATGGCAGTGCATAGCGTAGTGCAAAAATAATTGTTATTAACATGTTTTAACACAAGATTTTCTAAGTGATAAGAGGATGAATATGCTGGAACAGTGTATATAGGACCTAAAGAGCAGGATTTCTAATGCAAGAGCAACAGTTGTTGGGTAAATATTGTTAAGGCCTATTTCTAAGTGATAATCAAGGCCAAATGAGATATTGAAGCAGTAAACCTAAGAACATGATATCTATGACATGCTTGGAATGCATTGAGCCCTAAGCATGGTTTCTAATGCACACATAGGAAATATAAACCTAAGGCATGATTTCTACCCCATTGATATAGATAACCTATATATCTACCCTCCCCTTTTCACTATCCATCCTCAAATATTCGTTTACAAATTATTACAGGCCAGGAATCATGAAACATAACCAAAGAGAAAATAAGAAGTTATTTTTATAGGGAGCCTTCACTTAGGCCCAATCTTCCAAACCTCACTGCCATATGGTGTTTTAAAGCCTTTTCACAGTCCGGGTGTGTCAAAGTTCCCTAAGGACCTCAAGGACTCCCGGGCAATGCTCACACCCATACTAGGTAACCAAGAATGGAACAATGTGCAGTGTAGAATTACCAGACTCAGTGCGTCAGAATTCAGAGGGAACTCAAGAGGTTCCCAAAGCAGTGCTCACATTGAGGGGGTGGAACCTAAGGGTCTAGGAATGAAGTGAAATGCAAGAGATGAGTTTGAAAAGGTTTTGACAGAAATAGAGAGGACTTAGTTCAAAAACATTTTTATAAACAAGAGAGTTTATTTAATAAAAAAATAGCTTTTGAAAAGAGAGAAGAGTAATAGGCAATAGTCCAAACACAGCACCCAAAAATGGGTTCATACACAGCCACAACACGCAGAACCAAGGCAGGTTCAGCAAACACAAACAAGGATAATGGGGTTTGGGGACACATAAGGTGCATGGGTAAACACAGAGTTGCAGGAACATTTAAATACAGAATCAGCTATGTGCTAAATGGTGATTAAGGAACTTAAGAACCAACACAGAATCATGTAACTCAAAGTACAAGTTTCCTTGCCGAAGACAAGTTCATACTAAACTAGTTAAGCATACCAAGGAACAGGATTGCAGTAAGACATGCTATAAAAAAAAGGATAACCTTTCATGAACATGCTGATTCTAAAAGGGGGGGGGGGCATATTTAAAATCATACAGATAGAGAATGTAAGGTAGACATACTAGTGGCAAGTTGAACAGCAAAACCATAAGTAGAAACACACTAGAAACAGGATGAACTAAAGTAAATAAAGTACCATATTGTTTTCGGAACTTTAAATCAAAATCAGGACATACTAGTATGGAAGAGAGAAAACACAGAGTAAAGAATAAGCAGACAACGCAACTAGTCTTGGCTTTCAGCCAACTAGTAACAACAGACAATCAATGAGAGCAAATAGAAGGTATGTGTGTGAGCAAGAGAGAGTAGAACAGAATATGTGTTCGTCCCCTGAAGTGAGAATAGAAGAGACTATATATAATAGTTGAGAGAAGAGTAAGAGAGAGCAAAGGAAATCAATCATCAACAATTACGGAAGCCATAGAATAAGCCAGTCAATAAATCAGCAAATCTTCCCTTAATTAAGGGAGTAATTAGCCAGTTAACGGTAAAGAACAGGGCAAATGATTAAGGAAAGAATCAAAATAGTTTAAGTACGAGATAGGTTAGGGTTAAATACATAAGAGCTTAATTAAGGAAATAGGAAGTAAGAATCAGGAAGTACCACAATTAATCGTACATAAGGCAAGGAATAATTAGAAGATGTAAAAATAGGGAAATAATCGAGAAATCAGCACATAGGTATCAGTATAGCAAATCAGTGAATCAAAGAATTGAAGTAATATTGGTTTTTAACGGAGGTTATTCATGAATGACAAACATGCTAAGTATAACACATAAAAATCAGTCAAGATTTGAATTAGAAACCCTAATGCAAGCACATAAGGGCAAAATCATAAGCTATTCAAATTAACGAAGAAGAAATCATATGAATCATAGTGCGGAACAAAGTTATGTATCAAATAACACAGATCGACTCAGAATTCAAACATAATGTCAAGATTAGGGGCTTTTAGCATAGGCTAGTTAGGGTTAAGAAAACTCAACAAAAACCAGTGAGAACACATAAGAATAGAAGATTAATAACTAAAAATCAGAAAAGTTTGAACAAAAAGATTTTCAAGAAACCCTAGTTTTGGAAAAAAATGAAGGATCGTTCGAAAAATAGGAGAATCTTTAAGGAGAACTCAGGAAAACCTCATAATACGCATAGATCTGTTACAGAACTAAAAGAATCGGAAGTTTAGAAGTTAGGGTTTCAAAGAGAGAACCCAGAGAGAGAGAGAGAGTTGGTATAGAAACCACCGAATCCAGCCGGAAAGTAGGAAAATCTTACTGGAATCGAGCCATGAAGGCCTGAGACATGACAAAGGTGTGAGGGAGTGAACCATGGTCTCTCGAAGACCTTATAGATAGCAACGCCGGTGAGAAGGGTCCATGAGAGGCCTGAGGATGGTGAGGATTCCATGATTTCCAGCGAAGAGGCGGCCGGAGAAGACGAACAGACCTCATCGGAGGTGGAGAGAGCAAAGGTCTCTAGAGAGAACTAGAGAGATAGAGAGAGAGTATGAGAGGGGGAAATGAGAGACGGGGGGGGGGGGGGGGCGTTNGGGGGAGGTCGTTAGGGTCTAATTTAGGTAAGTGGTAATCTGGGTCGTTGATCTTAAATTGATCAACGACTCATATTGATCAAGGTGTTCGGCCGGGTAGAATTTTAGGCCTGGGCTGGGGTGTTTGGGCCAATTTGATCAGGTGGGTTTGGGTTTAATTAAGGGGATAGAATTTAAATAAAGAATGGCTAGTTGTTAAATACTCAATTAAAATGTTAAATGCTCAATTAAAATTAATTAAAAGTTACTAATAACTGAAAAAATGAAATTGACGATTAATAACTTAAATAAAAATGGTTAATCAAGATTTAAAAATATAAATGACCAATTATTAGATAGTAATAACATAAAACATATGGTTAGGCTATAATTGCAAAATTATTGCAATTATAGCTAAAAAGTGTCAATTTGATCAGTTGTGAAATAATTTGGTCTTAACAAGACCAAAAATAATTTATTAAGTCAAAAAATTTCTTTGAAATCATTTGTACTGCAATTTATAATTAATTATTAGAGATAAAAATACTGGATAAATTAGAAATAAATTAATAAAAATATGAGAAAATTATGGAAAAATACCAATTTTTATAGAACTTGATTTTGAAGGTATATATACAAGTTTAAAAATAGTTTTGAGGAAAAAATTGGTATCAACAAAGACATCCTTGACTTCAGCACCGGTGTTGGTGTTACCATTAGACTTAGGATCTTTCACGGTATATTGTGATGCCTCCTATGTTGGGCTCGGAGCGGTATTATGCAGGAGGGCCGGGTGATTGCATATGCATCTCGGCAGTTGAAAGTTAATGAGAAAAATTACATTGTCCATGACTTAGAGTTGGCAACAATCATTCACGCGTTGAAGATTTGGAGGCATTATCTCTACGGCGTGCCATGTGAGGTTTACACGGATCATCACATCCTTCAGTATTTGTTCAAGCAAAGGGATCTCAATTTGAGGCAAAGGATATGGTTGGAGCTATTGAAAGATTATGATGTCACTATATTGTATCATCCAGGGAAGGCCAATCTGGTGGCCGATGCATTGAGTAGGAAGGCGGTGAGTATGGGCAGCCTTGCGTCCATTCTAGTCGGTGAGAGGCCGCTAGCTTCAGATATTCAGACTTTGGCTAATCAGTTTGTAAGGTTAGATATTTCATAGCCCAGCGTGTTCTAGCTTGTACAGTCGCTCGGTCTTCCTTATTCGAGCGTATCCGAGATTGGCAGGATGATGAGCCACACTTGATGGTCCTTAGGGACACAGTTCGGCACGGTGGTGCCAAGCAGGTTAAAGTTCGAGATGGCGGAGTTTTGAGGATGCATGGTCGAGTGTGTGTGCCTAATGTTGATGGGCTTCGTGAGTTGATCCTTGAGGAGGCTCACAGTTCTAAGTATTCTATTCACCCAGGCGCTGCCAAGATGTAATTGTACTTGCGGCAACATTATTGGTGGCGAAGGATGAAGAAGGATATTGTTGCGTACGTGGCTCATTGCTTGAATTGTCAACAAGTGAAGTATGAGCATCATAGACCTGGTGGTTTGCTTCAGCAGATAGTGATTCTTGAGTGGAAGTGGGAGTGTATCACTATTGACTTCGTTGTTGGACTCCCACAGACTCAGAGGAAGTTCGACGTCGTTTGGGTTATTGTGGATAAGCTGACTAAATCAACACATTTCATTCCGGTGGCAAGTACTTATACCTCGGAGCGGTTGGCAAAGATATATATATTCGAGAGATTGTTCGCCTTCACAGTGTGACTGTGTCTATCATTTCTGATCGAGGTACGCAGTTTACCTCGCACTTTTGAAGGGTAGTTCAGCGAGAGTTGGGTACACGAGTTGATTGGAGGACATGCTTCGCGCCTGTGTTATTGACTTTGGATGTTCTTGGGATCAGTTTTTGCCGTTAGCGGAGTTTGCCTACAACAACAGTTACCAGTCGAGCATTCAGATGGCTCCCTACGAGGCATTATATGGTAGACAATGCAGATCACCGGTTGGATGGTTTGAGCCGGTAGAGGCTCAGTTATTGGGCACAAACTTAGTTCAGGAGGCCTGGGACAAGGTCAAGATGATACATGATCGACTTCGTACAGCTAAGTCCAGGAAAAAGAGTTATATCGACCGTAAGGTTCATGATGTAGCATTCATGGTCGGAGAGAGGGTATTACTTCGAGTATCACCCATGAAGGGTGTTATGATATTTGGGAAGAATGGCAAGTTGAGCCCTAGGTATATCGGGCCATTTGAGATTCTCGAGAGAGTGGGGGCGGTAGCTTATAGACTTGCGTTGATTTATAGTTGACTTTGGTCAACGTTGTGAGTAAATAGACCCGGACCCGTGTTCCGACAGTCCTAGAATGTCCGTAGTAAAATACGGTACTTGTGGGTATGCCCGGAATCGAATTCCGAGGTCCCTAGCTCGAGAAATGAATTTTTGATAAAAAATGTTAGACTAGAATTTAAAGGAATTAAAGAAATTGATTAATGTTTGAACTCGTTGGTATCAGGGACATATTTTGGTTCCGGAGCCCGGTACAAGTTTATTATAATATTTAAGTCTTATATGTGAAGTTCGGTGATAATCAGAGTTGATTTGATGTGATTCGGACGTCCGGTTGAGAAATAGTAATTTTGAAGTGTTCTTAAGAAAAATCACGAGTTTCGATGTTAAATCCATAGTTTTAGGTGTTATTTTAATGATTTGATCGCACGAGCAAGTCCGTATGATATTTTTAGACTTGCATGCATGTTTGGTTTGGATCCTCGAGGGCTCGGGTGAGTTTCAGATAGGCTACGAAGTGATTTTAGGACTTAGCAAATTGCTGGTGTATCTGGTGTTTGTAGCAGACCTCTAATCTCGCAATTGCGAGACCAGGCTTCGCAAATGCGAACAAAGCAGGTCTGACAAATGCAAGGTATTTTATCACAATTGCGAAGAAGGTCTGGGCCAACATGTTCTCGTAAATGCAAGATTTTCTTCGCAGTTGCGATGGGGGCCTGGAGAAGGGTATGTTCGCAAATGCGAACTTTTGCCCGCAATTGCGATGGGCCAATTGTCGCAAATGCGACATATTCTTCGCATTTGCGAAGGCAGCGAAAATGTGAAGGTTCTCGCATTTGCGATGACTCCTTCGCATTTGCGAGCTTCGTAATTGCGAAGCTCAGGTTGCAAATGCGACATCCACAGCTGGGTAAAAAGAGACTTAGACGGGATTTTCACCCATTCTTCAATTCTTTCGAACCCTAAACCTCTATATGCGATTTTTCAAAGACCAAAACTTCTCCAAATCATAGATAAGTGATTCCTAACTATTTTCTTTCAATCTTTTACACCTTCTAACGAGATTTCAACCTAGAATATAGAATTTTCATGGTAGAATTAGGGATTTTTGGGTAGATCTTAGGAATTTCGAAATTTTGGGGGTTTAGACCTCGAATTGAGTCCAGATTCCAAAACCAATTGTATATCCGGGCTCGGGAGAGAATGGGTAAACAGATTTTGGTCCGAACCTCGAGTTTGGACCAAGTAGGCCCGGGGTTGATTTTTGTCTTTTGTTGGGAAAACTAATTAAAATCATAATTATGCATTAAATTTAGTTCCTTTAGCAACAATTAATGATACTAAACTAATTATGATTAGATACCAGTGGGTTGAAGGTGAATTCTAAAGGAAAAGTTGTGCTTGAGCAGTGAGTGGCCTGTGAAATCGAGGTAAGTGTTGTGTCTAACCTTAGGCTTGAGGGAATAGGTATTGTGTAGACTATTTGCTACATGTTTTGTTGCTAAATACGATGTATAAGTGAGGTGACGAGTACCTATACGTTGTGGTCACGTCATAACATGCGAGTGAAGGTTAATTGTTGTTATTCTTGTTGTCTCAAAGCCTATCATCTATGATTATTATTGTTAGTGAAATGTTGGAAGATTTATATCTGGTTCCACCAAGATGGATAACATTGTGAATATTGATTTGAGGTTGAGATATCAAATTGTGAAAGTAATTATGATGAAACACTGATTTCTTGTGAAATTCTTTTTTATCTGTTGTTAATGATTTTGTGACTGGTGAGGGAAAGTGTAAATCACGAAGGGTGATGCCGTGCATAATTTATTTATATGGTTAGGAAGAGTGTAAAGCACGAAGGGTGATGCCGTGCATAATTTAATTATATTGTGAGGAAGAATGTAAAGCACGAAAGGTGATGTCGTGCATAATTTACTTATATTGTGAGGTTGAGAATAAAAGCACGAAGGGTGATGTCGTGCATTCTTATTTATATTCAGTTGAGGATGAGAGTAAAAGCACGAGGGTGATGTCGTGCATTCTTATTATTATTTGGTGAGGCTGAGAGTAAAAGCACGAAGGGTGATACTGTGCAAGTTTCCTTTCTATTTTAATTTCTTAAATTGTTGTTGATCACTGTCTATTTCTATCTTATTGTTTTCTCACTCCTGATGTTAAATTCCCCACTGTATGTTCCCTTTCTATTACTTGTTTTTTATTCTCTTTATTTCCTGATATTTCTACTAGCATGGTTATACATGTCCAGGTTTATATGTGGTGTCATGTCCTAGCCTCGTCACTACTTCGCCGAGGTTAGGATCGACACTTACCAGTACATGGGGTCGGTTGTACTGATATCACTCTGCACTTCTTGTGCAGATCCAGGTTTAGGACCGAGCTGAGTTCGAGTTAGAGCTGACACTTCCGCACGGAGACACGAGGTAGATCTGCCGACGTCCGTAGATTATTGGAGTCTCTTACTTATTATTCAGTTGATATTTTCTTTAGTTCAAAAAAGACATAAATTTTCTTTCAACCAAATACTTGTAGTGAATTCTTAGTAGTTCGTGAATTGTGACTCCAAATTATGGGTAGCTAGAGACTGGTATTATTTCGACAGTATAACATTTTATTTCATTTATTACTTTTGGGTATCGTATGATGGATGGTAGTAACATTTCGTATATGTTTTAATTATTTTAAATGTCATAATCCGCTAACCAACGTCTCTTTCTCTCTCTTCCTAATGTCTCTCACCGCGCTTCTTCTTCCCCTATCCTTTTCCGTCGACCTCCCAACGGCGTGACCTACCGGCGCCGGCAACACATGTAAGCCGTCCTACTTTCTCTCTCTCTCTCTCTCTCTCACCCCTCCCCCCTCATTTCCCTCTCTCCCTTCCCTCTACCCCACCCCCTGCCGACGTATCCCCCTAGTCTTCGCCGGAAATCTGGCCGGTGACCTCCAGTCGCCCCCACCTCCGCCACCCTTCTCCGTTTCTCTCTCTCTACCCCTCTCTTATACCCCAAACTCATGCACTCTTCACTTTCTTTCCCAACCCAGCCCCGGAACCCTAGCGTCGGTGATCTCTGTCCGATGACCCCCCTCCCCTACTGCAGTACCTTCTTTTTGGGTAGATCGACAGCCCCCCAAACCCCCAATTGGTTTCGTGGTGGTTGTGTGTGTTATTTCAGGGAAGGAGTTGCGGCAGCCGAGACAAGCGCAAGGATTACGGGCGTGAAGAGTGGAGTATCACCGGCTAGTGTGCGCAAGAGCTAGCGGGAGCGGGAAGGACGTACGACCGATTTCCTTTGACCTCGGGTGCAGCTAGTCATATTTTCGGGTTCTTTTTCTTTCGGGAGTTGGTACCTCCCGCTTTTCTGTCTACCTTTTCGATAAGTTAAATTTTGGTTGTCTAGTTAGCACCACTTTATGCATACTATTAGAGTTCCTGTAGGTGCTACCCATTATTTTTTAGTTTGGTTCCTGTTAGTGTTTTCTGTAGTCTGTCGGAGGTATAGTGGCTTTGGTCGGGGATGGTAGAGTAAGGTCATGTCCTCGGGGGGTGTCGAGGGTGAGGAGGGGGGTAGGTAACGGGTCATCGGATGGGACGGGAGGCAAGGTGGGTAAGGGGAAAGAGGGAGCCTATAGACTGAGGATTGGGTCATGGAACATAGGCACGCTGACGGGCGTCGATCGAGTTGGTGAAGATTCTCCAAAAGAGGAGGGTCAACATAGCTTGTGTCCAGGAGACTAGGTGGGTAGGGTCGAAGGCGAGAAATATAGACGGGTATAAGTTGTGGTACTCTGGGGTCATGAGGGGTAAAGATGGTGCGGGAATCTTGGTGGATGAGGATCTTAGGGAGTCTGTGGTTGAGGTTAGGCGAGTGAATGATAGGTTAATATTTATTAAGTTGGTGATTCGTGAGGGTACCCTTAATGTCGTTAGCACTTATGCGCCGCAAACAGGCTTGGATGAGGAGGTTAAAAGGCGTTTCTGGGAGGGTTTGGACGAGATTGTGCGTAGTTCCCCTTCTTCTGGAAGGTTATTTATCGGAGGGGATTTTAATGGCCATAGTGGGTCGGCCGCTGGTAGCTATGGCGAGGTGCACGATGGCTTCGGCCTTAGGGACAGGAACAGAGGAGGTACCTCGCTGTTAGATTTCGCTAGGGCTTTCGAGCTGGTGATTGCGAACTCGACTTTCCCGAAGAAGGAAGAGCATCTGGTTACTTTCCAAAGTACGGCGGTGAAGACTCAGATTGATTACCTCCTCCTCAGAAGGTGTGATAGAGGGGTGTGCAAGGATTGCAAGGTTGTCCCGGGAGAGTCCCTAGCGACTCAGCATAGGCTTTTAGTGATGGACGTCAGTATTTTGGTAAAGAGGAAGAGCAGGTTTGTCCGGGGCCGTCCGAGGATTGGATGGGGAAGTTTGACTAAGGATAATGCCCAGGAGTTAGAGAAGAGGTTATCCATTATGGGAGCTTAGAGGAATAGTGGGGATGCGAGCTCTATGTGGTCAGCGACAAGGAACTTTGTCAGGGAGGCTGCGAGGGAGGTGTTAGGGGTATCGAAGGGTTATTCTGGCAGGCATCAAGGTGATTGGTGGTGGAATGATGTAGTCCAAGGTAAAGTGAAGGCGAAGAAGGCAGCGTATGCAAAGTTGGTCGGGAGCACCAGTGGGGAGGAGAGGAGAGAGAACAGAGAGAGGTACAAGGTGGCAAGGAAGGAGGCGAAGTTGGCGGTCACGGAGGCCAGGAATGCGGCATTTGGTCGTATGTACGAGGAATTAGGGGAGAAAGGCGGGGACAAGAAGTTATTTTGGTTGGCTAAAGCGAGGAAGAGGAAGGCCCGGGATCTAGACCAGGTGAGGTGCATCAAAGACGAGGATGACCGGGTATTGATGGGGGAGTCTCAGATTAAGCAGAGATGGCAGTCGTACTTCTGAGGTCTTCTAAACGAGGAGGGGGATCAAGAAATAGAGCTAGGGGTCTTGGGGCAGTCGGAGAGTCTCCGAGACTTTAGGTTTTGCAGGCGCATTAGGGTGGAAGAGGTTGTGGGGGCTTTGCGTAAGATGAGTAGGGGTAGAGCGACCGGGCCGGACAAAATTTCGGTGGAGTTTTGGAAGTGTGCGGGTAGAGCAGGCCTGGAGTGGTTGACGGGGTTGTTCAATGTTATTTTTAGGACGAAGAGGATGCCAGAGGAGTGGCGATGGAGTACAGCGGTGTCGTTGTATAAGAACAATGGTGATATCCAGTGTTGTAACAACTATAGGGGCATCAAGTTACTAAGCCATATTATGAAAGTCTGGGAGAGGGTGGTTGAGGCGAGGGTGAGGAAGACGACGTCGATATCCGACAACCAGTTTGGTTTCATGCCGGGTCGATCCACCACGAAAGCTATCCACCTTATTAGGAGGTTGGTAGAACAGTTTGGAGATAAGAAGAAGGACCTACACATGATGTTTATTGACTTGGTGAAAGCGTATGACAAGGTCCCTAGGGAGGTGCTCTGGAGAAGTCTTGAGGCTAAGGGCGTGTCGATAGCCTACATAAGAGCGATCAAAGACATGTATGATGGAGCTAAGACTAACGTTAGGACTGTGGGAGGCGACTCAGAGCATTTCTTGGTTGTTATGGGGTTACACCAAGGCTCTACGCTTAGCCCATTCCTATTTGCCTTAGTGATGGATGCACTAACACACCACATCCAAGGGGATGTGCCATGGTGTATGTTATTCGCTGATGACATAGTTCTGATTGATGAGATGAGGGTCGGTGTTAACGAGAAGCTAGAGGTTTGGAGACAAACCCTCGAGTCTAAGGGTTTCAAATTGAGCAGGTCTAAGACAGAGTATATGGAGTGCAAGTTTAGCGCTGAGGCGAGTGAGGTAGGTGGGGACGTGAGGCTTGGATCTCAGGTCACCCCCAAGAGAGATATCTTTAAGTACCTTGGTTCGGTGATTCAGGGGGACGGGAAGATCAACGAGGACATCACCAGCCATATAGAGGCGGGCTGGACGAAGTGGAGGCTTGCATCTGGAGTCTTATGTGACAAGAAAGTGCCACCGAAACTTAAAGGAAAGTTTTATAGAGCTGTGGTTAGACCGACCATATTGTACGGGGCAGAGTGTTGACCGGTTAAGAACTCCCATATTCAGAGGATGAAAGTAGCAGAGATGAGAATGCTTAGGTGGATATGTGGGCACACTATGATAGATATGATTAGGAATATAGATATTCGAGAGAAGGTGGGCGTGGCGCCGGTGGACGATAAGATGCAGGAAGCGAAGCTTAGATGGTTCGGTCACGTGCGAAGAAAGAGCCTTGATGCCCCGGTGAGGAGGTGTGAGCGGTTGGCGGTGGTGGGTTTGAGGAGAGGTAGAGGGCGGCCGAAGAAGTATTGGGGAAAGGTGATTAGGCAGGACATGGCGAGACTGCAGATTTCTAAGGACATGGCTCTTGATAGGAAGGTCTGGAGGTCAAGTATCAGGGTTGTAGGATAGGGGTAGTAGAGCTTTTCATTCTTCAGTCCCTGGGTGGGGCGGGTTTGGATAGGATTGACATTAGAGGGCTTGCGGTCTATGTTGAGCGTTCTCTTCCCTTAGATACTGGCTAATGGTATTGCTTGTCACTTATGTGATGGCTTTTATGTTTATGCTATTACTTTCATGTTTTTATGTTTATGCTATTACTTTCTATTGGAGTTACTAATGTATTGTCTTTTCTTGTTTATTTTCGTCCTCCTGAGCCTAGGGTCTATTGGAAACAACCTCTCTGCCCTTTCGGGGTGGGGGTAAGATATGTGTACAGATTACTCTCCCCAGACCCCACTTTGTGGGACTACTGGGTAGTTATTGTTGTTATTGTTGTTGTCGTAATCCGCTAATATTGGCTTGCCTAGCAATAATAGCGTTAGGCACCATCACGGTTTGTTGGGGGAGTTCGGGTCGTGACACTATTTGCCTTGGAATGTGCCCATGACCATTTATCATATCCAATATCCATCGGGTATGTTTCACTCTACTATCAATAGCTTCTAACTCTGCCATATGCCTATTGAATTCTTCCATAGTGTATGCTCTTGTTAACGCAAAGTATACTTCTTTTCCTGAAGTTCGTTTTTGTGTTGTTACACAAATGGGGAACATATGTGCATAATAAGGGACTTTTGGATAAACAATTGAAGTTGCTCTCCATATACCATCATCCTTGTTTGATACAATACACATTCCATCTCTTTGTCCATAGGTTTCTCTGAACTGCACAAGGAACCACTCCCACAATGCATTGTTTTCAAATCAACAATTGCATATAGAAGAGGTAAAATTTGTCTTGTAAAACCAAAAAAAAAAAAATTTAAAAAATTAGTTACAACACACAATATTAATATATTATTTTATATAGTAGTATAGTCATAGGTAGGTGCAAATATGTAGCAAAATAACTATCCACTCTGTTGGTATACCTGTATACCATATTGGTATCATATGATATTTGAATATCTTTTTTGTTGCTTTAACTGAGTGTAATTGTTTTGCATTTTTAAAATAGTAAAGTACATCAATTATTCAATACTGATTATGAGACAACTTTTTTTCTTACTCTTTCAATTGGACGTCATTTCAACATTTCTCTATTTTTTTGAGGTCTGAGTGAAGGCATATATGTCGAATGGATTCAAAATAAACAAATGCGATTGAAAAATATATAAAAAAAGAAGAAAGGGGGCTTGCTCGTGACGGTGTATGCGTCTTGTGTGGAAGCCGTGAGTATGGTCCCTCTATAAGTTGACTTTAAAAAACTTGCATCAACTACAACTGTTGGCCTACAATAGATCCAACATCTAATCAATGCATATATAACTATGAATGCTTACAAGAAGCTCCCATTTTTTTCAGTGTGTAGCCGTGTCACTGATCCTGGATTAGCGTACTCTAACATGTAAAGATATGTTGGTATTTTCCTGTATGACTCACTTGGTGTTCTTCTCAACAATTGCATTGCTTTTTTTTCTTTTGATCTTTATGCTTGCATATAGCTTAAGTCCATATTATATGCTTTTTGGATGTCTCTCTAGATGTATGTTGGTGTATATATAGTTTTAGGGTCAACGGGTTTATCTTATACCACAACTGCAACAAAAGCTGAGACTTCTTATTTTTGTGAACAAAATCTCTTATCATTTAAACAATTGTGGACATAATTGAAATCTGTCACTTTGAAAAGATTTGATGCTCGTAGGCTTGATGCTTTAAGTTTCCAAGTGCACCTTTCATCCACGCAATCAAGGGTATACCTGTTTATAATAAAAATATAGTTATGTATCATGTTTTACTGATAAAGAATATACACAAATCAGTACAATTCTATACTCACATAACATACTTATATACTATATCAATATCATCTTTTACTGATTAAAAATACAAATAAATCAGTACAATTCTATACTCACATAATATACTGATTTAGCATATATATATATATATCGGTATCATGTTTTACTGGTAAAAAACACACACACAAACTAGTACAATTCTATACTCACATAGTATACTCATATATAATCTTGATATACTATATCAATATCATCTTTTACTAATTAAAAAATATAGACAAACCAGTACAATCCTATACTCACATAGTATATTGATTTAGCATACATATATACAATATCAATATCATGTTTTACTGATAAAGAACACACACACAATTCAATACAATTTCTATACGAACAGATCATACTCATATAGAATCCTGATATACTATATAGGTATCATAACCCGATATTGACATTTTTCTCTAATGACATACTTTTTCATAACGAGAGCCAACAAGTTATTGTCTTTGTAAATTTGTCCTTTTTCAGTTTCTCTATGAAATTGGTCAGTTATGATGTTTGCATCATCAAGTTCTATACCAGTGTCATTTCCTTCTTGCACATCAAAGTACTAATCATATCATTGCTTTCAAGCTCTGGCAGAATTGGTATATTTTCCATGATTATACATATCTGAAGTTATAGCTACTTTTATGTATAAAATTGAATCTCGACAATGCAAATTTTAACAATGCTGACGTCAAATACTGGATTTCAACAAATTTTTTTTGAACTCAAATAAGTTGTTATGATTCAAACCTCCCGACCTCCAGATCTTCAAGCTGAGAGCGAAATTTTCAGTTAAAAATTCTGAAGTTTGAGCGCTAAACTTCTCTAATATGTGAAATCAAAATTAGAACAATACAATACGAATTTGAGCATCAAAAGTTTCAGCGTCTTCAAAAGTCAAATCAACTGCTATGATTCTAACATATCGATACCTCTACAAAATTTAAAGAGAAAAAGTCGGATTTGAAAGAGAAATTAGCATCTTCGCTCTGTTTTTCCAAGCTTGTGATCTTCAAATCTTCAACAACGATTATGTGATGCAAGTGGAAATCTCAATTTTTGTGCACTAATTTTTGTGAAATTCTACCAAATTTGAGCAAATTTTCCATTTTTATAACATCAACTGAATAATAAGGAAGAGACTCCAGGAATCTGCGGACGTCGGCAGATCTACCTCGTGTCTCCTTGCGGAAGTGTCAGCTCTAACTCGAACTCAGCTCGGTCCTAAACCTGAATTTGCACAAGAAGTGTGGAGTGTAGTATCAGTACAGCCGACCCCATGTACTGGTAAGTGTCGAGCCTAACCTCGGCGAAGTAGTGATGAGGCTAGGACAGAACACCACATATAAACTTGGACATGTATAATCATGCTAGTAGAAATATCAGCAAATAAAGAGAATAAACAACAAGTAATAGGAAGGGAACATGCATTGGGAAATTTAACATCAGGAGCGAGAAAACAATAAGACAGAAATAGACAGTGATCAACAATAATTTAAGCAACTAAAATAGAAAGGAAACTTGCACGACATCACCCTACGTGCTTTTACTCTTAGCCTCACCAAATAATAATAAGAATGCACGGCATCACCCTTCGTTCTTTTACTCTCATCCTCACCTGAATATAAATAAGAATGAACGACATCACCCTTCGTGCTTTTACTCTCAACCTCACAATATAAGTAAATTATGCACGACATCACCCTTTGTGCTTTACACTCTTCCTCACAATATAATTAAATTATGCACAACATCGCCCTTTGTGATTTACACTCTTCCTCACCGTATAAATAAATTATGCACGACATCACCCTTCATTCTTTGCACTCTTCCTCACCAGTCACAAAATCATTAACAACAAATAAAAGAATTTCACAAGAAATCAGTGTTTCATCATAATTACTTTCATAATTTGATATCTCAACCTCAAATCAATATTCACAATGTTATCCATCTCGGTGGAACCAGATACAAATCTTCCAACATTTCACAAACAACAATAATCATAGATAATAGGCTTTGAGACAACAAGAATAACAACAATTAATCTTTATTCGCATGTTATGACGTGACCACAACGTATAGGTACTCGTAACCTCACCTATACATTGTATTTAGCAACAAAACATGTAGCAAGTAGTCACACAATACCTATTCCCTCAAGCTAAGGTTAGACACAACACTTACCTCGATTTCGCAGGCCACTCACTGCTCAAACATAACTTTTCCTTTAGAATTCACCTCCAGCCCACTCGTATCTAATCACAATTAGTTTAATATCATTAATTATTTCTAAAGGGACTAACTTTAATGCACAATTATGGTTTTTCTTAGTTTTCCCAACGAAAGACAAAAATCGACCCTGGGCCTGCTTGGTCCAAACTCGAGGTTCAGACCAAAACCCGTTTACCCATTCTCCCCCGAGCCCGGATATACAATTGGTTTTGGAATCCGTCCTCAATTCGAGGTCTAAATCCCTAAATTTTGAAATTCCTAAGTTCTACCCAAAAATCCCTAATTCTACCATAAATATTCTAGATTTTAGGTTGAAATCTTGTTAAAAGGTGTAAATGATTGAAAGAAAATAGTTAAGAATCACTTACCTATGATTTGGAGAAGTTTTGGTCTTTGAAAAATCGCCTTTGGGGGTTTAGGGTTTGAAAGAATTATAGAATGGGTGAAAATCCCGTCTAAGTCCCTTTTTACCCAACTGCGGATGTCGCATTTGCGACCTGAGCTTCGCAATTGTGAAAGAGTCATCGCAAATTCGAGAACCTTCACATTTACGCTTCCTTCGCAAATGCAAAGAATATGTCGCATTTGCGACAATTGGCCCATCGCAATTGGGGGCAAAAGTTCGCATTTGCGAACATACCCTTCCCCATGCCCCCATCGTAATTGCGAAGAAAATCTCACATTTGTGATAACATGCTGGCCCAGGACTTCTTCGCAATTGTGATAAATACCTCGCATTTTCCAGGCCTTCTTTGTTCGCATTTGCGAAGCCTGATCTCGCAATTGCGAGATGAGAGTCCTGCTACAGACACCAGATACACTAGCAATTTGCTAAGTCCTAAAATCACTCTATAGCCTATCCGAAACTCACCCGAGCCCTCGGAGCTCCAAACCAAACATGCACGCAAGTCTAAAAACATCATACAGACTTTCTTGTACGATCAAATCATTTAAATAACACCTAAAAGTATGGATTTAGCATCAAAACTCATGATTTTTCTCAAGAACACTTCAAAATTACTATTTCTCAATTGGACGTCCGCATCACGTCAAATCAACTATGATTCTCACCAAACTTCACAAATATGACTCAAATATTATAATAAACCTGTACGGGGCTCCGGAACCAAAATACGGGCCCGATACCAACGAGTTCAAACATTAATCAATTTATTTAATTCCTTTAAATTTCAATCTAACAATTTTCATCAAAAATTTATTTCTTGAGCTAGGGACGTCAGAATTCGATTCCGGGCATATGTCCAAGTCCCATATTTTATTACGGACCTCCCGGGACTGTTGGAACATGGGTCCGGGTCCATTTACTCACAATGTTGACCAAAGTCAACTAAAATTCAACTTTAACTCTCAAAAATTATTATTCAAATATTTTCACATAAAAGCTTTCCGGACACACGCCCGGACTATGCGCGTAAAACGAGATAAATAAAAATATTATTTTTAAGGTTAACGAGCCCAAAATAGAGTTTTAATTCATAAGATGACCCTTTGGATCATCACAAATAGAACCATGACCATGACATAAAATATTGCAGAATCAGTAAATGCAACAAACAAGCACACAAGATACATCCCAGTTGTGAATTTGCTTGACTTTATGACAATGTTGACTCAGAAATGAAATTACACCAATTGGAAGGATGTCGTGGAATCATTTATGAAGATCGGTGTAAAGTATGAAAAAATATTGGCAGATGATACTATCTTATCACTGACGATGACGATAAACATTTTCAGAATCATAAAACACTGCATGTACTGTATTTCTACTTCTGCACTTTAGATATTTCACTAAACAACGACATATTGTTATTAAAAAAATACTACTACTTCATACAACTAATGACTTTTCTTAATTAAAATTATATTAGGTGTTGCCTTCAACTCAATTCTTACATTTAGTAATTGATGACCAAACAAGAAATGTGGTGCGCCTACAAGAAAAAAACTGCACTTGTGGAAGGTTTCAACTAGACGATGTTCCATGTCTACATGTGTAACGATATGATCGGTCGTTTTGAGCATTTGTACTTCACTCGGTAGTTTATGGGCATGAGTAGCTCCGTATGATGTATTATGACTTGTGTGAATCGTCGATTTTGGTTTTCAGGTTATTCGGAATTGATTTGGAAGAATGATTCTCAACTAGGAAGCTTTAAATTGGAAGAGTTGACCAAGTTCAATCTTTTAGTATTTGACCTCGTATTGGAGTTTTAATGGTTTGTTAGCTCCGTTGGGTAATTTTGGACTTAGGAGCACGTTTGAATTGTGATTTCACTGGAGGGGGAAAAGTTACTCAAATATGATGTGATACCCGAATGGTATATTTGTATACCTTATTGGTATATAGTTGTATTGCACTAATATGGTTAAACCAAAATATGTGTAGAAATACAAGTGGTGCACCAAAAAATGCAATATATGTACGTACTTCCTTCATAAAATGGGCACACTTTGCAACTCATGTCAATATTGAAGTATAACAAAAAGGTACTCAAATATAGAGTGATACCCGAATGGTATATTGTATACCTTATTGATATATAGTTGTATTGCACTAATATGGCTAAACCAGAATATGTGCAAAAATACAAGTGGTGCAGCAAAAAAATACAACATTTTACATACTTCCTCAACAGAAATGACACACTTTGCAACTCATGTCAGTATTTACATCTAGTTGCTATAGGAAAAAATATACTCAAATACAATGTGATACAAAAATGGTATTTCTGTATACCTGATTGGTATATAGTTCTACTGCACTAATATACCTGAACCAAAATCTTTGCAGAATACAATTGGTGCGGTAATGCAAAATCTGCACAGAATTTCTTAGATTCAACTACAACTAAAAATTTCTCTCAATATAAATTCAAAACCAATTCACTTTATAAGAATATTTCTTCTCATTCAAATCAACAGTCGCCATGTTCTTCAAACAAATAACAACATAGTTCTTCTTTTGAATGTCGTAACTCCCTTAAAAAAATATTCCTCCAAAAATAACTTTTGTTGTTGTAACAGCCCCGTTCTGCACTGATCTCTTGACTTCAAGTGCTTAGAAAATTTTGTCTCCGAAAGGCACTCCTAATAAACAAACAACTATAACGACCCGACCTGTCGTTTTGAGAATTTGCACTTTGATCGGTAATTTACGGGAATGAGTAGCTCCGTATGATGTATTATGACTTATATGAATCATCGGTTTTGGTTTTCAAGTTATTTGGAATCGATTTGGAAGAATGAATTTTATTGTTGAAACTTTAAGTTGACCAAGTTTGAATTTTTGTGAATTTGATCCTGGAACGGAATTTTGATGGTTCTGTTAGGTCCGGATGGTGATTTTGGACTCAAGCGTATGCCCGGATTTGCATTTGGATATTTCAAGAAGGTTTCGGCACAAGTTGGCAAAAATTGGAAATTTGAAGGTTTGGAAAGTTCAAAAGTTTGACCGGAAGTTGACTTTGAGGATATTGGATTCGTATTATGTTTCCGGGAATTGGAATAGCTTCGTTATGTTATTCGGTACTTGTGTGCAAACATTGGGTTCATCTCGGGTTGATTTACTATGTTTCGGCGAGAGTTATTGAAGTTGAAAAGTTCAAAGTTCATATATTTGAATTTGAGGTGTGATTCGTTATTTTGATGTTGTTATGTGTATTTTAAGGCCTCGAGTAGGTCCGTATTGTGTTATTGAACTTGTTTTCATGCTCGGATGGGCTCCCGAGGGGCTCGGGTGAGTTTCGGACTAGGTTCAGATCATTTTATCGCATTGTGGATTTTTGCTAAACTGCTGGTTCTTGTTTTCCGCACCTGAGACTGGTATTTCGCAGGTGCGATGGCCGTAGAAGAGAGCCCAGGTGCGCATGTGCGACAATGCACTGTTGGGTGGGAGTTCGCAGATGTGGAAAGATTGCACAGAAGCACGACCGCAGATGTGGTTTTGAGCATCGTAGAAGCGACCACTGGAGGGTCGAGACTGTCTCGCAAATGCGAGCCTTTTTACGCAAAGTGAAGGTCGCATATGTTGGCACTTATCCGCAAATGTGAAATCTGCTGGGCAGAATGCTTTGTAAGTTCGAGGGTTGGTCATTTTTATCACATTTTTTGAGCTATGGAGCTCGGATTTAGGCGATTCTTGAAGCATTTTTTACTATATGAATTGTGGTAAGTGTTCTCTACTTGATTTTGGTTATATTTCATGAATCTATATTTGTTTTTGGTAATTGGATTGTGAATTTTAAAGAGGAAATTGGGGGTTTTGGCCTAAGGTTTCATAATATGAATTTTTGAGTTTTGAACATCGATTAGGAGTCGGAATTAAGTGAAACTAGTATGGTTGAACTCGTAATTGAATGGGTTGTCAGATTTTGTGAGTTTTATCGGGTTCCGAGGCGCGGGCTCGAATGTGAGTTTTGGCCGATTTTGGGTTTTGATTAAGGATTTGATCTTTATCATTTGGAATTGTTTCCTTGGGCTTTATTTGATGTATTTTGAGTTGCTTTTTGCTAGTTTTGAGCCGTACGGAGGTCGCTACACGCGTGATGACATCTTTGGAGCATCGCTTGGCTTGCTCGATATTGGTATTGGCTTGTTCGAGGTAAGTAACGCTTCTAAACTTAGTGCTGAGGGTATGAAACCCTGAAATACGTGTTATGTGATTAATATTGAGGTGACGCACGTGCCAAGTGACGGGCGTGTGGGCGTGCACCATGAGAATTGGGACTCCGTTGTTTCCATGGCACTGTGTAATAATCTGATTTATCTATAACCATGAAATCTCTACGTACTTGAGCTATTGAGTTGTGATCCATGTTAGAAACCATGTCTAGTCTACATGCTTATTCTGTTGGGACCCACTGAGGTCATATTGTTGTTGCATTATTTGTTTAAATTGCAATTTCATACTCAGTCATGTTCATTCATTTCATATCATATCTCAGTCTCAGTTGTTATTTATTGATACATCATATCATTGTCTTCGGCCCAGTTTCATGACATTGTGAGCATGTGAGTGAGACTGGAGAGATTGATGATTGAGTGAGGTCGAGGGCTTGAGTGAGAGTGTTATTTTGGGATCGGGTTGCATGCCGTAGCATGTTATATTGATTACATTCTATGGGATCGGGTTGCACGCTGCAACGATATAGCGCTTGGGCTGAAGGAGCCCCTTCGGAGTCCGCATGCCCCAATAAGCGCATTTGATTATATATATATATATATATAGTTGCACGCCGCAACGAGACTTATGTCTATTTTTATATTGATCGGGTTGCACGCCGCAACGAGCCTTATGTCTATATATATGTGGATCGGGTTGTACACCGCAACGAGCCTTATGGATATATATATATATATATATATGGATCGGGCTACACGCCGCAACTAGTATTGTAAAGTACTGAGTGATTGAGTGTGCTGAGTATGGAGCATAGTAAGAGAGAATGCGAGACAGTGAGATTGAGTATTTTGAGAGTGTGAGTACATGAGTTTGTCATTGAGAGGCATTTCATTTGACATGCGTACTTGAGATACATGCATAGAGATGCATTCCCTTCTGCTACCCGGTTTTGGTGACATTTATGATTTTTACCTGTATCTTGACATATAGGCATAGAGATGTACTTTCCTCATGCAATCTGAAAATGAAACATCTTACTTATTGTTGAAAGGACTTTTGGAAAAAATTTATAGTTTTTAAACTTACTCGTATTTTTGGCAATTTCGGTAAAAGATTTGGGTTTCCACTGAGATACTTGAAAAGCATGCCTATTTTCTGAAACTGTCAATGAGCTGAGTATTTTATTTCTGAGATACCTCTTTTATTACTTATACTATGATGTTATGAACTATTGCGGAATATTGGTATTGGACCCGACCTTTGTGTTATCTCGTCACTACTTTCAACCTAAGGTTAGATTTGTTACTTACTGAGTACATGGGGTCGGTTGTACTCATACTATCCTTCGCACCTTACGTGCAAATGTTGGGTGCTGATGTTGCTGTGTGCGGTGGGATCTGGATTTGAAGATGTACATGCGTTCTGGTTATAGTTGCCTCTTGTTCTTGGTAGCCCTAGAATCATAAAACTCTGTTTATGTACTTTTCAACAGATGATGTATTTACTTCATTTCAATTTTGTAAACCCTATTCTTAGAAGCTCATGATTTGTACTACCAGTCTTGGGAAATGTATAAGATTTAGTAAATTACTTTGGTTTAATTGTCGTGTTAATATTATTGGAATTAGACCGTTACTAGTTGGCTTACCTGGCGGGTTGAATTAGGTGCCATTACGACTAGTGGAGATTGGAGGGCATGCTTTCCTGGGACAGAGAGGAGAGGGAGGCCAAGAGGTCCCGAGAGTCTGGAACTTACAGTAGTACTCGTGCCCCAACTGTAGTTCGACATGGTAGGGGTTATGTGAGTCGCCTCGTTTATTCAGCTCTCCTAGCCGTCAGTGGTGTTCTAGCTCCTTCTAGGCCCCAGGAGACTTATTATGCACCGCCGGTATCTAGTGTGCCTCCTGCTCGGGGTGCTTTTAGTGGCCAGTCCAGAAAACCTGGACCGAGTCAGTCACAACAGTCACACCCCCCGAGGGGTTGTTTTAAGTGTGGCGACACTCACCATATGGTGAGGGATTGCCCTAGACTTGGTGCACCTCCACATACTTCTCAACCACTATGTGATCACCAGGTCCTCAAGCTATGATTCCAGCACCAGCTACTGCCCCACCTACTCAGCCAGCACGAGGTGGAGGTCGAGGTCGCCGTAGAGGGAGAGGCCAGGCTAGGTATTACGCTCTTATGGATCGTACATAGGCAGTTACTTTCGAATCTGTCATTATAGGTATTGTTCCAATCTGTCATAGAGATGCGTCGGTATTCACCCATGCTCTACGTATTCCTATGTGTCCTCTTCTTTTGCCCCATATTTGGGCGTATCTCGGGATTCTTTAAGTTCCCCTGTTTATGTGTCTATTCATGTGGGAGATTCTCTTATTGTGGACTGCGTGTATCAGTCGTGTTTGATTGATCTTAGTAGTTTTGAGACCAGACCCGATTTATTATTACTCAGCATGGTGGACTTTGATGTTATCTTGGGCATGGACTGCTTGTCGCCCCATTATGCGATTCTTAATTGTCACGCTAAGACTGTGACGCTAGCTATGCCAAGTTTACCGCGATTAGAGTGGAGGGGTACCTTAGAGTACACTCCTAGCAGAGTTATTTCATTTCTTAAGGCTCAACGAATGGTTGAGAATGGGTGTGACGCATATCTAGCTTATGTGAGAGATGTCAGTATTGATACCCCTACAGTTGAGTCAATTCTAGTAGTGAGGGACTTCCCAAATGTGTTCCCAGCTTATTTTCCGGGCATGCCGCCCGATAGAGATATTGATTTTGGCATTGATTTGTTGTCGGGAACTCGGCCCATCTCTATTCCTCCATACCGTATGGCTCATCCTGAGTTGAAAGAGTTGAAGGAGCAGTTACAAGAGTTGCTCGATAAGGGCTTCATTCGGCCCAGTGTGTCACATTGGGGTGCTCCGGTCTTGTTTATGAAGAAAAAGGATGGTTATATGCGTATGTGCATTGATTATCGCCAGCTGAACAAGGTTACAGTGAAGAACATGTATCCATTGGCTCGTATTGATGACTTATTTGATCAGTTACAGGGTGCCAGGGTGTTTTCCAAGATTGACTTACGTTTAGGCTATCATCAGTTGAAGATTCGGGAGCCAGATACCCCGAAGACTGCTTTCGGGACTCGGTATGGTCACTATGAGTTTTTTGTAATGTCTTTTGGGATGACCAATGCTCCAACAACTTTTATGCATTTGATGTACAATGTGTACAATGTGTTCCGGCCTTATCTTGACTTCTTCGTCATTGTGTTCATTGACGACATTCTAGTGTACTCCTGGACTCGGGAGGATCATGAGCAACACATGAGGACTGTGTTTCAGACCTTGAAAGAAAAGAAGTTGTATGTAAAATTTTCAAAGTGTGAGTTTTGTCTAGACTCAATGGTATTCTTGGGTCATGTAGTATGGAGTGATGGGATCAAGGTGGATCCGAAGAAGGTGGAAGTAGTGCAGGGTTGGACTATATCATCATCAACTACAGAGATCTATAGTTTTCTTAGTTTGCCGAGGTATTACCGTCATTTTGTAGAGTGATTCTCATCTATTGCAGCACCTATGACCAGGCTGACCCAAAAGGGTGCTCCGTTCAGTTGGACAGAGGAGTGTGACGAGAGCTTTCAGAAGCTCAAGACAGCTTTGACTACAACCCCAATATTGGTATTGTCTACAGGTTAGGGGTCTTACATTATATATTATGGTACATCGCAGATTGGTCTTCGTGCGATGCTGATGCGGGATGGTAGGGTTATTGCTTATGCGTCTAGACAACTGAAGGTGCATGAGAGTAACTATCCTGTCCACGACCTTGAGCTAGCAGCTATTGTTCATGACTTGAATATTTGGCGGCACTATTTGTACGGTGTTCCTTGTGAGATTTACACCGATCATCGGAGTTTGCAGCATCTATTAAAGCAAAAGGATTTAACTTGCATCAGCAGAGGTGGTTAGAGCTACTTAAGGACTATGATATCACTATTTTGTACCATCCGGGGAATGCCAATATGGTGGCCGATGCTTTGAGTTGTCGGGTGAAGAGTTTGGGAGTTTAGCATATCTACGAGTAGTAGAGAGGCCATTGGCGTTGGGTGTTCAGGCCTTAGCTAGCTAGTTTGTGAGATTGGATATTTCTGAGTCGAGTCGAGTATTGGCTTGTGTGGTCTCTCGGTCTTCTCTTTATGATCGTATCAGGGAGCGTCAATATGATGACCCTCATCTGCTCGTCCTTAAGGACACAGTCCAACACGATGATGGTAAGGAGATCACTATTGGGGATGATGGGTCATTGAGGATGCATGGCAGACCATGTGTGCCCAATGTAGATGGATTGCATGAGTTGATTCTTTAGGAGGCTCACAGTTCGCGATACTCCATTCATCTGGGTGCCTCGAAGCTGTATCAGGACTTGAGGCAACATTACTGTTGGAGGAGGATAAATAAGGAAATCGTGGAGTATGTAGCTCGGTGTCTAAATTTCCAGCATGTGAAGTATGAGCACCAGCGTCCAGGTAGGTTGCTTCAGAAGTTAGAGATTTCGGAGTGGAAATGGAAGCGGATCACTATGGATTTCGTTGTTGGACTCCACGGATTCAGCAGAGGTTTGATGCAGTTTGGGTGATTGTGGATAGGCTGACCAAGTCAACTCATTTCATTCATGTGATGACTACCTATTCTTCTGAGCAGTTGGCTCGAATCTACATCCGCGAGATCGTCAGGATTCATGGCGTGCCGGTATCTATCATCTCTAACAGGGGTATGCAGTCGGTCCCCAGTGGATTGGTTCGAGCCGAGTGAGGCTAGATTATTGGGTACAGACTTGGTTCAGTATGCCTTGGATAAGGTGAAATTGATTTAAGATCGACTTCGCACAGCCCGGTCCAGACAGAAGAGTCATGGGGACCAGAAGGTTCGCGATGTTGCATTCATGATTGGAGAGCGGGTTTTGCTCTGGGTATCGCCTATGAAGGGCGTTATGAGGTTCGGGAAGAAGGGAAAGCTAAGCCCAAGGTTCATTGGTCCCTTTGAGGTGTTGCGGCGAGTTGCGGAGGTTGCTTATGAGATTGCCTTACCTCCTAGTCTACCAGGAATTCTTTCGGTATTCCATGTTTCTATGCTCCAGAAGTATCACGATGATCCGGCTTATGTATTGGATTTCAGCTCAGTCTAGTTGGACAAGGATCTATCTTATGTCGAGGAGCCAGTGACTATTTTAGACAGGCAAGTCAGAAAGCTAAGGTCAAAGAACATTGCTTTCATGAAGGTGCAGTAGAGGGGTCAGCCGGTCGAGGAGGCGACTTGGGAGACCGAGCATGATATGCGCAGCTGTTATCCTCATCTTTTCACCGCTTCAGGTATGTCTCTACACTCGTTTGAGGACAAACGATTGTTTTAAGAGGGGGAGGATGTAATGACCCGGCTGGTCATTTTGAGAGTTATAGCCCCGATCCCCTGTTTACTGCTTCCCCCATGTCATTTTATGCTTATGTGTCTTGCCGGTAGGTGTTGGTTGTGGTTTCAGAGTGTTTTGCCCCTCTTAGTCCCTAAATGTAAGCTTAAGTCTTAGGATTTTGACCGTAGTTGAAACTGTGTGAAGACGACTCCAGAATGGAGTTTTATCGATTTCGTTAGCTCCGTTGAGTGATTTTGGACTTAGGGGCGTGTCCGAATTGTGTTTTGGAGGTCCGTAGCTCATTTAAGATTGAAATGGCGGAAGTTGAATTTTTGGAGATTTTGACCGGTAGTGGACTTTTGATATCGGGGTCGGATTCCGATTCCGAAAGTTGAAGTAGGTCCGTATGGTTGAATATGACTTGTGTGCAAAATTTGGGGTCAATAGGACGTGGTTTGATAGGTTTCAGCATCAATTGTAGAAATTGAAAGTTTCAAGTTCATTAAGTTTGAATCGGAGGATGATTTGTGTTTTTAGCATTGCTTGATGTGATTCGAGGGCTCGACTAAGTTCTTATGGTGTTTTAGGACTGGTTGGTATGTTTGGTTGAGGTCTCGGGGGCCTTGGGTGTGTTTTAGATGCTTAACAGAATGAGATTTGGACTTAGGCACTTGCTGAGAATTGCTGGTTTCTGGTGTTTCGCACTTGCTGAGGGGAGACCGCAGGTGCGGACCCGCATGTGCATAAGTTAGCTCGCAGATGGGGCCCTGGTTTGGGTAGCCTATGGTCGCGGGTGCGGCAATGGTACCGCAGAAGTGAAGCCGCTCCTGCGGAGGAGTGATCGTAGAAGCGGACATTGGTCCGCAGGTGCGACCCTATGATCGCATAAGCGGACTCTAGTTTTAAGTGGAATCCTCACCTGCGAGGGGAATTATGCAGGTGTGATGGCATGTCCGCAGATGCGGAAGAACTGGGCAGAAAAGAGAAATTTGAGGGTTTGATTCCCATTTCGATTTTGAGACTTTGAGAGCTCGGTATGGGGATATTTTTCGAGGGTTCTTCGAGAAGATTGTTGGGGTAAGTGATTTTAACTCGGACTGGTCTATATTTCAAGAAGCTATTGCTATTTTCATATTCTAATTAGGGATTTGAGTTGGAAATTTGGGGGAAAATGGTAGAAACTTCATAAACTGAAATTTCAAGCTTTGTAAGGCGATTTGAGGTCGGATTCGAGTAATTCTTGTATGGTTAGGCTCATGAATGAATGGGTGTTCGTATTTTGTGACTTTTACATGATTCCAAGACGTGGGCCGAGGGAGGCTTTTTGGGCCGATTTTCTAATTTCTTTCTTAAGCTTAGATTTCATTGACTAGATTAGTTTCTTATAGCTATATTTATGGTATGTAATTGATTTAAGCTAGATTTGGGTCATTCGGAGTCGGATATTCGTGGGAAGAGCATTGTTACCGATTGATTTAGCTTGGTTCGAGGTATGTGGCTTGCCTAACCTTGTGTGGGAGAATTCCCCTTAGGATCTGATACTGATATGATATGTGAGTGTCGTGTACGCAAGGTAACGAGTGCGTACACGAGTTATTTGTTGCAAAAAACTTATTTTTACTGAGGAATTTCCCTTTTTCACCTTAATTAAGTATAATAGCATATATAGTTACACTATTATCCTAGAATAACATGTCTACGTGTCTTAATTGCTTAACTGAACTCTTTGCAGCATGCTTAGTGAATTTTTGCTTCTTTTCTTGACTTGTACGTAGTCTAGACTATAGATTCTCTCGTTGTAACTATCATCTGTAATTGTCTGAGTTGTGTATTTACTTTGGGACTACGGAACGGTATCCCGGGAGATCCCCCTGTATATTTACTTTTGGGACTACGGGAAATCCCCTGTTGTTTATTTCTGCGTGTTGTAGTGTTATTTCATTGTAATTACCGATTACCGTTACAACCTTCGCTAGTGGGAAGGTAGAACTATCATACCGTTACATCTCCTTGGGGTAGGGACTACCGTTATATTTGACTTCTTGCAAATAAGTCCACAATTATACTGATTACATGATCTACTCATTAAAACCTCCCAAATATGAATCTTGATATTATACAGTGTCTACCGAGCTTATTACTGAATTGTCAATTGAATTATATTACATGAAAAATATGACGAGACTGAAATTTTTTTATTGTCTCTGAAAGGGCATTTTATGATATTTTCTATTTAATATACTAGCATGTTTTCTGACTCGTCCCCAATAAAAACGATTGTGATTAAGTGTTATAACTCACTGAGCTAGCGACTCATTCCCTACTAATTTTTTATTACATAGAAAACAGTTGACGCATGTGAGGATTTCGTTAATTAGAGCGCACAGGTTGATAGTTCTTGGTGAGCCTCACACTTGTTCGCGTTGGCGGAGAATTTATTTATTGTTATGGTCTTTTCTTTGAACCCTTAGAGTCGCTCCATAGTCATTATTTTAGTTTCTTGAGAATTCATTTGTTATTATAGACTTATGTTGAGTATCGCTCATTCTTACCAAAGTTGGAGATAAAGCAGTATTTCTAGTTATTAGTGGGTGGACTATTAATGGTTGATATTTATTTTGGTTAATTGATAAAGTCATTGTCGTTTGAATAGATATTAGGATGTTTGGTTGTTGATTTAAGACAGAAAAGTTTTTGGGATAGTCCAAAAACAGGGGAAACTCTGTCCGATTTTCCATAAAACACCGATTAGGCTTACTTGGGGGCACTTGCTCCTAAGTGTCAATCATGATCCTAAATTAGGTCGTG
The DNA here is from genome assembly GCA_005239525.1 of Nicotiana knightiana. Taxonomy (NCBI): domain Eukaryota; kingdom Viridiplantae; phylum Streptophyta; class Magnoliopsida; order Solanales; family Solanaceae; genus Nicotiana; species Nicotiana knightiana. Next base: position 144,181 of record ML417487.1, read on the forward strand.
ACACCCTGCACATTTACTTTTGAGACTACGAGGCAGTACCTCGGGAATTCTCCCTGCACATTTACTTTTTAGACTACGAGGCGGTACTTCGTGAGTTTTCCATGCATATCTACTTTTGGGATTACGAGACGGTATCTCAAGAGATCTCCTGTTGTTTATTTGTGTGTGTTATAGTGTTATTTCATTGTGTTTTCCTTTGTTGAACTCCAGTCTCTTATTATACTATTACATTCTCATGCTTTATTTATTATATACCAGTGGGCCTGACCTGACCTCGTCACTACTCGACCGAGGTTAGGCTTGGAACTTTTTGGGTACCATTGTGGTGTACTTATGCTGCTCTTCTGCACTTGTTTTCGTGTGTAGATCCAGGTACATCATTCCAGCCACGCTACTAGCCTTCTGCTGCTACGGAGACCACGAGGTACATCTGTCGCGTCCGCAGACCTAAGAGTCTCCCTCTTTCTTTTGTGTAGTTCTTCTTCTACTACTTCTAAACAATGATGTATAGAACATATAGTAAATTCTTAGAAGCTTGTGACTTATGATGTTCCATGTCACGACCCAAATTCAATAAAGGTCGTGATGGTGCCGGAATCCGCTGTCGGGCAAGCCAACACAAAACAGTTAACTAAATCTTTATATTACTCTTGACCTCATTCCTTCTCACTACATTAAATGATAATTAACGAACTTCCACTAAGTAAACAATAATGTATTTAGCAAATTTAAATAATGAATAAATCCCTTAGTCATCCCAGAACCTGGTGTCACAAGTGCATGAGCAAATTTCTAGGAAATTTACATGTAATACAATATTTGTCCGGAATAAAAACTGGACAAAAGGAAAAAAAATACAATACATCCGAGGGTTGCGGGTCTCGAGAGAAACAGCTCTCCTAAGTCTCCATGTCAGCCACACCACTGCGTCAAGCGGGGTCACTAGATATACATGTACCTGTGCAACAAAAATGCACAACAAGTGTAGTATGAGTACGAAAATAACGTGTACTCAGTAAGTATCCCGCCTAACCTCGAAGAGGTAGTAACGAGAGGTCGACTTTGACACTTGCTAGAGGTCAATTTAATATAAACAAGGGTGACGCTAAGCATGGATGTCATAATTAATTAACAAATAGTGACAGGAAGGAAGAACTTCTTCCATAATTACGAATTTTAATCTCCGTCATTCCAGTTGACAACTTATAATTCAAGAACAGTAAATAGTTCAAATCACAGAAAGTACTCAATAAATATCATGCGCAAGTAATGCCGAGGGTCGAACGGCCCGAACCAACATAAATGTAAACGCTGCACTGCCGAAGGGTCGAACGACGCGAACCATAGATGCATCTATTAACCTACCGGGGCGTACGGCCCGCTCCCATGAGAGTAGTGGAAGAAATCACCCCGCTCGCGGAATATAAATTGAGAAGCGGTCACACATAAGCATACACATTCAAACAGTCCACCTCGACTATATCGAGAAAACAATTACCCAAGAAAATGACAATTTCTCTTTTAATGGTCACAAAGATAGTATTTAAATATTTTCTAGAAATTCATTTTCCAAGTTCGATAAGGTTTAAACATTTTTAAATTTATCAGTAAATTTACAAGTACGACAAATAAAACATGCTTTTGGGTCCTAGACTACCCGGACATAAACATAATAGTAGTTAAGCACGGACTTTCGTCACCTCGTGCGTACGTAGCCCCCACAAATAGTAGCACATGATTGATTATTTCACCTATGGGGACAATTCTCCCTTACAAGATTAGAAATGATATTTACCTCGCTCTGAAGTTTCTTAACCGGCTTCCAAGCCCTTCCGATGACTCAAATTGATGCACAACGCCCCAAAACCAGCCAATAATTACACAAATCCATTAATATATGCTCAAATATCCATTAGAATCTAATTTATAACAATTTCTAACCCCGATCGAAAAGTCGATAAAAATCACCCTCGGGCCCGCGTGCTCGGGTTTCGAAATTTTTTGAAGATAAACATTACCCATAACCTCAAGAACTCAAATATATAATTTATTCCAAATCCCATGTCCTATTTCATGGTCAAAATCCATAAATATTAATTTCTAGGTTTTCTACCAAAACCCCAAGTTTTCACTAATTTTCCATGAATTTCCATGTTAAAAAAATAAAAAAATAAATATATATAAAATCCAAGTATTTAACTTGAAATACGTGGGAATCACTTACCTTGACATATATGATGAAGATGGAGCTCCAAAATCGCCCCTAGGTCGTTTCGCATGGAGGAAATGAGATGAAATGAGCCTAACTCATTTTTTGCAAACTTATACACTGCCAGGCAAGTCTTCTTCGCGTTCGCGGGCCTACCTTCGCGTTCGCGAAGAACAAAAAATCTCGAAAAGCAATTCCAAATTCTTCTCAGACAGCCTCTAGTAGAATGGTCATAACTTTTTGAAAAAACTCCAAATGAAAAATGGTTTAATGTTCTGAAAATTAGACTCCAAGATCTACAACTTTCATGTTTCGATCATCTCCAAATTCCTTATAGATTTCGAGATATAAGCTGCCAAAGTCAACCCTATGCAACACAAATTTCTTCTTCATCTTCCCGGACATCCTGTAGTGTACCAGCCATAACTATTTGTAAACAAATACAAATACTAAATAGTTTACTTTTCTAGAAACTAGACACAAAGTGGTACAACTTTTATTTTTACATCATCTCAAAATTTCTTATAAATTGTGAGATATGAGCCTCCAAAATCAGACCTGCGCAACATAGATTTGTCTTCTTCGCAAACGCGAGGCACCCTTCGCGAACGTGAAGAACAAAGTCCCTGAAGCCAAATCCTTCTTCGTGAACGCAAGGGGATCCCCGATAACGCGAAGAACAACATCAGACACCAGCACCAGCCATTTCAAAACAGCCCGAAATGATCCGAAACCACCCGAAAACATACCCAATGCCCCCGGGACCCCGTCCATCCCATAACATCCCACGGACTTGATCGAGGCCTTAAATCACATCAAACAACGCCAAAAACCATGAGTCACACTCCAATTCAAGCTTAATTAACTTTAAAATTTCCAACTTCTACATTCGATGCCGAAACCTATCAAATCACGTCTGATTGACCTTAAATTTTGCACACAAGCCATATTCGACATTACAGACCTACTCCAACTTCCGAATCGGAATCTGACCCCGATATCAAAATTTCCATTTCCGGTCCAACTCCTTAAAACTTTCGAATTTCTAACTTTTGCAAAATGACTCCAAAATGAGCTACGGACCTCCGAATTTACTTCCGATCGTGCTCCCAACACCAGAATCACCATACGGAGCTACCATACTTGGAATCCCAAACGGACATAAATATCATTGAAATGCACTTAAACCGAGACTTATGAAATTTCTTCTAAAATGCTGACTTCCACAATATGCGTCGAAATGCTCCCGGGTCATCCAAAACCCGATTCGAACATACGCTCGAGTCCGAAATCATCATACGAACCTTCTGGAACCTTCAAATCCTTATTATGAGGCTGTTTACTCAAAAATTCAATCTTAGTCAATTCTTCCAACTTAAGGCTTCTGAAATGATAATTTTCTTTCCAAATCGACTCCGAACTTCCCGAAATTCAATTTCGACCACGCCTACGAGTCATAATACCTTAAACGAAGCTGATCACGGCCTCAAACTTCCGAACAACGAGCTAGAGTTCAAAACGACCGGTTGGGTCGTTACATTCCGGGTCTTGGAAAAAATCTGTATATGCTGTGAGAGTTGTTATTGTATGTTGAGCAGCATTTCTATCAATATTTCATTTCTTTTACTGTTAGTGATTTAGATTTATGTTCCATTTTTGTTATTTTCTGCAAGTGTTAGGCTTATCTAGTCGTAGGGACTAGGTGCCGTCACGACCCCTCACGGAGGGAAGATTTGGTCGTGACAAGAATATAATATTCAAGTGCTGCAATAAAGAGAGGAATAAAACATGACTAACACTAACAATATACATGAACTAATACAAAAACAAAAATGAAAAGGTGTACACATACTGAACTAGACAGTGGCCTACCATAATAGTTTAATGTGTGAAAAAAACGTCTTATCATCAATTTGTTCAACTTCAAAGGCAAAACAAGGGACCAACTTTCGATCACAAAGTAAATACACTTCCCTATTTCGTATAACAAAAGATATGTATAAGAAATACATCAACAAAATTTAAGAAAATATGAAAACAAAAGTACATGGAAACGAATACGCACTCTCCCAATTGCACGTCCGCTTCAACAAAGTTTGAGAATGCAGTTGTAAGCTTATAATCAACAGCCACTGAAATGCCATTTACAAATGGAAATCTTCCTTTGATAACTTCGAGGATCCCCCAACTGCACTAACACCATATTTCCAGTCATTCCTATACGACGATTGTTTTACAACCACAAGGCGCCTTCTCCGTGTGAAAATTGCATGAGTTGTTTCAACATTTGTCTGTGTCTGGACAACAATTCTCGATACCGACTCATCAGGTTTAGACTTATTTACATCACGAGTTTTCATTTTATTTCCATATTGATTTACATTACGTCTCCCTCCTTATGTAATGACAACAATTAGATCAAGTTGAAAATCAATCTATTCAAAATCATAATCCAAGTCAAAATCACTCCCGTGTCGACAGGGAGCTTAAAATACAAAATGCTAGTGAATCAACAAATATACAAAGGTAAAAAAATGAAAAGTTATATATAGAAGACGTTACCCGAAGGCACATTCACATTATTACCACCTACATCCGCTCGATCAACACCATCAATCCGAGATGCTGAACACGTAAAAGCATTATCAACATCGCTATTTAAATTAAAAAAAACAACAACATACCCAGTAAAATCCCACTAGTGGGGTCTGGGGAGAGTAGAGTGTACGCAGACCTTACCACTACCCCGAAAAAGGTTACAGAGGTTGTTTTCCGAAGACTCTCGGCTCGAAAAGAGAGACAATAATATCATAAAAGAAACAAAAGAAAAAGGCATGTAACAACAAAAAATTCCAGAAAGAAAATAACGACAACGAATAGGTGAAAGGACAATAACAAAAAACTATTCAAAACAACAGTGTGAACACAACATAGATCGTTAACAAACCTAAAACAAAACTCTATCTGACTACCCGATACAAAGAGGGAAGAACTCTCGGCTACCCCCTAGCCTACCACCCTAATGCTTGACCTCCACATATTCCTATCAAGAGCCATGTCCTCGGAATTCAGAAGTCGCGCCATATACTACCTAATCACCTCGCCCCAATACTTCTTAGGTCTCCCTCTATCTCTTCTCGTACCTGCCAAAGTCAACCACTCACACCTCCTAACCGGTGCATCTAGGCTTCTCCTCCGCACGTGTTCGAACCATCTAAGTCGTGCTTCCCGCATCTTGTCGTCCACGGGAGCCACGCCCACCCTCTCCCGAGTATCTTCATTCCTAATCTAATCCAGCATAGTGTGCCCATACATCCATCTCAACATCCTCATTTCTGCTACTTTCATCTTCTGGATAAGTGATTCTTGACTGGCCAACACTCAGCTCCATACAACATGGCCGGTCTAACAACCACTCTATAGAACTTACCTTTGAGTTTCGGTGGCAAATTTTTGTCACACAGGACTCCAAACGCTAACCTCCATTTCATCTACCCCACCCCAATACGGTGCGTAATATCCCCGTCAATATCCCCATCTCCCTGGATAATTGACCCTAAGTACTTAAAACTTTCTCTCTTGAGGATTACTTGTAAGTCAAGCCTGACTTCCACATCCGCTTCCCCCGTCACGTCGTTGAACTTAAATTCCACATATTCCGTCTTAGTCCTACTCAAGTTGAAACCTTTAGACTCCAGGGCCTGCCTCCATACCTCCAGTCTCCCATTCACGCCGTCTCGCGTCTCATCAATCAGAGCTATATCATCAGCGAACAACATACACCATGGCACCTCTCCTTTGAGCTATTGAAATTAAAAAACTATGAAAAATCTCTCATTTACATACCAACTTCAGAATTAGTAACACCAACAATCGTACCCTATGAGAAGTATTTTATAGTAATGGAGGAGCTTTAGACTCAATAACAGCATCTGGTCATGTCTGTGCAGCGATTCCTGGTGGCAACGGAGCAAGTCCAGACTTTTTAACATCACGAGATGGCTGCTTATATTTTGCATGTTATGTAATGGCAGTGATTTGATCAATTGCAGATGCAGACAATTCAAAGCCAGAATCCAAGCCAAGATCATGCTTATTTACAAATAGGGTTGAAAAAAGTTTAATAAGGTTAGTGAACGCACAAGTATATAAAGTTAAATAAATAAACAAGAATAAATTTTTTGCATATACAACATTTTACCAGAACGCAAATCATCAGTAACTACGCCATGCCTTGTTGTGATGTTCTTCACATTGACACCACTGGAACCACCCTCTTGACCAATCTCACCAAAACCAGATACTAAATATATAAAATTATAATCAAGAGTGTTATCTTCAAAAAATAACAGCAAAAAAATAATATGTGATTTACATACTAGAAGGCGCTTTGAGCGTGCTATCTCCAATAATTACATGATCATTCCCATTGTCGCCCCTTTCAAGCTGATCATAATCATTGTGCATCTCACCAAAGTAAGGATTAGTATCCTGTTTCTTATGCTGAAAACGAGAAAATAATAATTTTATTATTACTAGTTTTTAGGCAAGCGCGTTGCGCGTGTAATCCATATTGATGAGTATAAAATTAAAAATTATATAATTAAAATAATATTTGAATTAGAAAAATAAAATTAAAATACAAGTTCAAATTATTAAAAAATTATAAAATATGATCATATTTAACTCACTCAAATGATAATTGAATTGAAAAATTAATAAAATTAAAGATGCAAAATAAATTTTCCAATCGACTTCCAACAGAGTCCCAAAGTGAGGAAGTGTATTAGATTTTTCAAGTCCACACCATCATTATGAGCATTGAAGAGGGACCAAAATAAAATGCCTCTGTATTTTCTCAAATGCTCAATTTGCGTTCCTAATGCTTCCTTTTAAGGAGGCGCATAGTGATTTTGATAAACTAAAATAAAAAGATAAAATATCTTAAAACTTTTAATGTAATATAATCATTCATAAAGACATGTATTTTCTAGGACTTCAAGTTATCTTACTTCAAAATGATCCTCTTAATTTATTGAGAAACTTTCAGTATTATATCTTGAAAAAATTAATGGAACAATCAATATAAATAGATAACTCGTGATGCACTGCAGGAATTAGATTCATATCTCGAAACATGAAACTCACTTTTACCTTTTGCAATGAACTTTGATGTGAAATATGTGTTACCGAGCCCGTATTATGGTTCCGATGCCCGAAACAGGTTTAATATATGTTATGTGAGTTATCTGTAAAATTTGGAAAGAAACGAACTTGGTTTGACGTGTTTCAGATCAAAATTGGAGAATTTAGAAGTTTATGAAGTTTGAGAAAATTCTATAGATTTTTGAGTTTAATTCATTGTTTTTGATGTTATAATAGTGGTTTAATTACTCGAGTAAGTTCGTAGGATGATTTTTGAAGTCATGTGTATATTTGGTTTTGAGCCCCGAGGGCTCGGGTAAGTTTCGGGGGGGAGGGGGGGTTCCGGGATGTTATAGTTGAAAAATCAGTGTTGGTGCACCAGTTCTGGTGTGCCCGCAGGTGCGAGCCTTGGGCCGCAGGTGCGAGACCGCAGGTGCGGATAAGCAGCCGCAGGTGCGGTCCAACCCCAGCCAAACAATTCCATAGGTGTGACATATTCTTCGCAAAAGCGGTTCCGCAGGTGCGGCCCTCAGTGTGGCTTAGCCCATTTTCACAGGTGCGATTGATTTTCCGCACCTGCGAAAGCGCAGGTGCGACCCATGCACCGCAGGTGCGAGGGTCGGGCAGTGTTTAAGTTTACTGTTCACCCGATTCTTCTTCATTTTTCTTCACCAAAAAAGGGGCCAAGGGCGATTTTCTGTGAGAGTTTCTTCTCAGATCATAGGTAAGTAACCCCTAACTAGTTTCTTTCAACTTCTTAATGATTTCATCAGCTTTTATCAAGAATTCTAAGGCTTTAATGGTAGAAAATTGGGGATTTGGGTAGAGTTAGGGCATTTTGATTTTTTTGGAATTTAACCTCGTTTTGGGGTTGGATTTCAAAATAAATTGTATATTCGGGTTGGTGGGGCAATGGGTGATCGGGTTTTGGTCCGAACCTCGAGTTTGGACCAAGCGGGCCCGGGGTCAAATTTTGGTATTTTTGGAAGAATGATGGGAAATGCATATTTAGGCTTTGGGGTTGAATTATTGAGTCATTATTGATATTGTTGAATCGATTATGTCTAGATACTATCGTTTCGGAGTTGGATTCGAGAGGGAAAGCAGTGCTAGAGGCTTGATTTAGATTCTTGGAATCAAGGTAAGTGTTTGGCTTAACCCTAGCTTGAGGGAATAGGTGTTGAGTCATATGTGCTACGTGTTATTATCATGTTCAATGTATAGGTGAGGTGACGAGTACCTATACCTTGTTATCAAGCATGCCCGTGAGTCATATCTTATGGTATATGTGTTTTCTTCGATATCCACTGTATTTATGAGGTAGCTTCTATTTTGGAGATTATTCAATTGTTGGAAATACTGAGTTGTGAACACTTTTTATTAGTTGTTCAGTTGAGGATTATTTTGGTTATGTCGTACGTTCAGTGAGATTGGTTATAGCTGGGTCCCTTGCCGGGATGGTGATATTTCTGTTATTGTTCCCTTGTCGGGACGGTGATATTTCTGTTATTGTTCCCTTGCCGGGATGTTGTAAATTATGTTTTGTATTGTGGTTCTTCCTTGCCAAATTGTTGTTCTGATTATTGTTGGGTAAGGAAGAGTGTAAAGCACGAAGGGTGATGTCGTGCCATTGTTCATATTAAAAGCACGAAGGTTAATGTTGTGCCGATATTGTGAGGTAAAAGCACGAAGGGTGATGCCGTGCACTTGTCTTAGTGAGAATGAGAGTAAAGCACGAAGGTTGATGTTGTGCACTTGTCTTGGTGAGAATGAGAGTAAAGCACGAAGGGTGATGTCGTGCACTTGTTTATTTCCCTGTTGTTATTATGATACTAGACGGTTGCCATGTTCTATTTCTCAATAAGTGTTTTTCCCCTCTGTACCCTGGCATGTTCTTCCCGTATTTGTTCTTAATTGTTTACTTCTTGCCGTTATTTCTATTATATATTATTGAATTTCACATGTGTTTATTATTTTTCGTGTCCTAGCCTCGTCACTACTTCGCCGAGGTTAGGCTCGGCACTTACTCATTACATGGGTTCGGTTGTACTGATGCTACACCTGCACTTCTTTATGTTGTGCAGATTACGGTACCGGACCCGGTGGACAGTGATCGAGGGAGTGTCCTTCAGTCCACAGGCGACACTGAGGTAGTCCTGCAGGCGTCCGCAAGCCTTGGTGTCATCTCCTACCTCATTACTCTTTATTTTTGTCTTCTCTTGTAGTTCTGAGACAGTTGTATTATTTTGTTCAGACTTTGTTTTTAGTAAAAATCTTAGACTATTCGTGAATTTGTGACACCAGTCTTGGGGGATGTTTAAGGAAATTTTTGTACGAATTATTATTTAAGATATTGAATTTCTTACCTTCCGTTTTCTCATATCTAATTGTTCTTATATTTATTTTAAAAAAATGCTAAACAGTAAAGGAATAAATCACATTTACTAGTAACGTTGGCTTGTTTAGCGAGTTCAATGTTAGACGCCATCACGGCCTGAAGGTGGGATTTCGGGTCGTGACAGAAAGAAATAGACGGTAAATAAGCAAAAGAAACTCCATGGTTCTGCCGAGGATCGTCATGAGAAGCATCTCACCGTGAAGTCAGGTCCAACTATAATCAGAATCGAGCTCTGGTCTGATAACCAGATGCACCAGCCTTAGAACCTGTATAATTAAGTACAGAAGCGTAGCATGAGTACATAAACAAATATGTACCCAGTGAGTATCCCGCCTAACCTCGAAGAAGTAGTGACGAGAGGTCGACTTGACACTTACTAAAGTCCAACAAAATGATTAAACAAGATATGATATCAGTAATAGGCATACAAGGATGATAAAACAGTAAACATTAAATATAACTGTAATTCAAATAAATACTTCATTTTTCCTTTTTAAAATATCTGCCCACTCAATATCCATAAAAAAATCATTAACAATTTATCATACGCATACAGGATAAGGATAATCGGCCAGAGCCATCATAATAATCATATATGTGCACTGCCGAGGGTCGAACGACCCGAACCATAATGTATCTTTCAATCTCGTCGTGGCGTACGACCTGCTCCCATGAGAGTGGGGGAAATAACACTCCGCTCGCGGAATGTAAATTACGAAGCGGTCACATGCACACACAATCCACACAATATTCTTCATAAATTACTTTTTAGTGAACAACTTCTTTAAAATTTATTGAATTCCATGATCTCAGGGAAACAAGCCGCATGTAACATTAATTCATCAAGAATATAGTTCATTTCAAGGAAAGACACAAGGCATGGTGTAGGCCTAACTACCCAGACATAAAAATAATAGTCGCTACGTACGGATTCTCGTCACTTTGTGTGTACGTAGCCCCCACAAACATTAGCACACATCCATTTAAATCACCTAGGGGGACAGTTTCCTCTTACAAGGTTAGAAAGGAGACTCACCTCGCGTCGAACCTACTCCCCGGGTCAAGAATGCGCCCGAAACTCCGAACTCGTCTCCCAAGGACTCGAAACTAATCAAATGTTACGTAATTATATCAAATTATACTCAAAGCATGGAATTCTCTTACTTATTTAGTCAATTCATCATTCTTGAAGAAATCCCGAAATATACCCTCGGGCTCGCATGCTCAGATTCTGAAAATTCTCGAAGGCAACACTCACCCATAACCTAAAGATCGTTAATATATGATTTTTGTATGATTTCATAGCCAATTCACGGGTAATTCTCTAAATTCTCGAAAGCCCTAGGTTACTACCCAATTCCTTGATTTTCACTAATTAAGTAGTTAATTTCACTAGTAATTCATGTATGAAAACTAATACTAGGATAAAATTTACTTACCTTATCAGCAGCTAGGTGGATTGGCTCTTTCCCAAGCTCTCTAGGTCGACAATGGTGGAAGAAAAATGGAGAAAATGAACATTTCCCGTGTTTTAAAAGAACACATTGCCTATGGTGGTTCCGCACCTGCGGTCTCGCACCTGCGGAAAATGGGACAAGGGCCTGGGCGCACTTGTGGGAAGGAGTCCGCACCTGCGAGAACTGGGTAGCCCACCTGGGGGTTGCACCTGCGAGGCTGGGACCGCAGGAGCAGTCCCGCACCTGCGACTGGGCAACCGCACATGCGGTCACACCAGATCAGGTGCACCAGCAACTGTTTCAGCTGGTTTTTGGCCTTGTTTGGTGCCTGAGAGACACCCGGGCCCACCCGAGTCCCCGTCCAAATATACCAACAAGTCCCAAATCGTAATACAGACTCGCTCGAGCCTTCGAAACACTCAAAACAACGCAAAAACTCAAAATCACACCTCAAAACCCCTAGAAACAAAACTTAAGAACTTCAAGTTCTTGAATTCGATATCAATGCGCCGAACTGACCTATGCTACTCGGAATGACACCAAATTTTGCAGGCAAGTCATAAATGACATAACGGAACTATTCCCTGTCTCAGAATTCCATTCGGACCCCGATAACACAAAAACACGTCCCAAACCTCAATATGAATTTAAGGAAACTCTTATTTCGATATTGGGCGCCAAAACGCTCCTGGGTCATCCAAAATCCATTCTGAACATACGCTCAAGTCCGAAATCATCATACGAAGCTACCGAAACCGTCGAAACTCGATTCCGAGGTTGTTTACTCAAAATGTTGACCGAAGTCTAACTTGGACAAAAAGGCCAACCTTAAGGAACTAAGTGTTCCTTTACTGCTCTAAACACTTCTGAATCCCGGACCTCCAGCCCCTGCAAGTCATAAATCACAATAAGCCGCTATGGGAAGTTTCATTTGGTGGAACGGGGTTCGATAATGCAAAACAACCGATCTGGTCGTTACATTCTCTACCTCTTAAACAAATGTTCGTCCTCGAACGGGTTTAGAATCATACCTGAAGTGCTGAATAAGTGCAGATATCTGCTCCGCATGTCCTCCTCGGACTCTCAGGTCGCTTTCTCGACTGGTTGGACCCTCCACTGAACCTTCACCTCATAAACTCTCTTGGACCTCAACTAGAGATCATGTATATCAATAATAGCAACTGACTCCTCCTTGTAGCACAACCTCTCATCCAACTGAATAGTGTTGAAATCAACACGTGAGATAAGTCGGCGTGGTACTGCCGGAGCATGGATACATGGAAGACCGGATGAACTCCCCAACACGCCTCAACACCTCGAAGGGACCTATAAACCTCGGGCTCAGATTTCCCTTCTTCCCAAACCTCATAGTACCCTTCATCGGCGAGACCTTCAACAGAACCTTGTCTCCCTCCATAAATGATACATCACGCGCCCTCTGATCCGCGTAACTCTTCTGTCTGGAATGTGCTGTGCGGAGCCTCTCCTGAATCAAATTCACCCTCTCTAAAGAATCCCTCACTAGGTCGGTACCATATAACTTAGCCTCATCAGGCTCAAACTCGCCGACCAAACAAAGCCTCAAATGGAGCCATCTCGATGCTGGACTGATAACTATTATTGTAAGCAAACTCGGTCAAAGGCAAGAACTGGTCCCACTGACCTCCGAAGTCAATCAAACATGCCCTGAGCATGTCCGCCAATATCTGAACTGTATGCTCTGACTGGCCATCAGACTGAGGGTGAAATGTTGTGCTGAGGTCTATCTGGGTACCCATCTCACTATGCAATTCTCTCCAGAAGTGCGAGGTGAACTGAGGACCTCAATCTGATATAATGGACACTGGCACATCGTGCAACCGGACTATCTCCCGAATGTAGATCTGGGCCAACCTCTCTGAAGTATATGTAGTAGCCACTGGAATGAAATGCGCCGATTTGGTCAATCTATTCATAATGGCCCAAACCGCGTCAACCTTCCGCAGAGTCCGAGGCAACCCAACCACGAAGTCCATAGTGATGTGTTCTCACTTCCACTCCGGAATGGACATCTGCTGAAGTAGGCCTCCAGGACTCTGGTGCTCGTACTTAACCTGCTGGCAATTAAGACACCTAGCCACATACTCCACAATGTCCTTTATCCGCCTCCACCAGTAATGCTGCTTCAAATCACGATACATCTTCGTAGCACCAGGATGAACATAATACCGAGAACTGTGTGCCTCCTCTAGAATCCCTCTCAGTCCATCGACATTAGGAACACATAAACGGCCCTGAAATCTCATAACACCATCCTCTCCAATAGTAACCTCCTTGGCACCACCGTCTCCAGTAGTTTTTCCAAGTACGGATCATCAAACTATCGAGCCTTAATCTCTCCCAATAACGAAGACTGAGCAACCACATGTGCTAAAACTCGCTGAGGCTCTGAAAGGTCTAACCTCACTAGCGATTAGCCAAGGACTGAATGTCCAAGGCTAGAGGTCTCTCCTCTGCTGCAATATAAGCCAAGCTACCCATACTCTCTGCCTTCCTGCTCAAGGCATCTGCTATCACATTTTCCTTGCCCGGATGATAAATAATGGTGATATCATAATCCTTCAACAACTCAAGCCATCAATGCTGCCTCAAATTAAGATCCCTCTATTTGAACGAGTGCTGCAAGCTGCGGTGGTCTATATAAACCTCACAGGACACCCCATACAAGTAGTGCCTCCAAATCTTAAGAGCATGAACAATCTCCGCCAACTCTAAATCGTGCACAGGGTGATTCTTCTCATGAACCTTCAGCTGGCGCGAAGCATAAGCAATAACTCTCCCTTCCTGCATCAACAGACATCCCAAACCAACGCACGAAGCGTCGCAATACACTGTATACATCCCCGAATCGGAAGGCAATACCAAAGCTGGTGCTGAGGTCAATGTTGTCTTGAGCTTCTGAAAGCTCGCCTCACACTCGTCGAACCATCGAAACGGGGCATTCTTCTGAGTCAATCTAGTCAATGGAGCTGCAATAGAAGAGAACCCATCCACAAATCGGCGCTAATAGCCTGCTAGGCCCAAAAAGCTCCTGATCTCTGTAGCTAAAGTAGGACGCATCCGACTCTAAACTTCCTCAATCTTTTGAGGATCAACCTTGATACCCTCTATGGATACCACATGCCCCAAGAATGCCACGGAATCCAACCAGAACTCGCACTTGGAGAACTTAGCATATAGCTTCTGTTCTCGCAAAGTCTGTAGCACAACCCTCAAATGCTGCTCGTGCTCCCCCAGGCTATGTGAATAAATCAAAATGTCATCAATGAAGACAATGACAAAGGAATCAATATACGGCCTGAACACCCTGTTCATCAAGTTCATAAATGTTGTTGGGGCATTAGTCAAGCCAAAGGACATCACCAGGAACTCATAATGTCCATACCTCGTACGAAAAGCAGTCTTCGGAACATCTGAGGCCCGAATCCTCAACTAATGATATCCCGATCTCAAATCAATCTTAGAAAACACCCGAGCACCCTGCAACTGGTCAAAAAAATCATCGATGCGCCGCAAAGGATGCTTGTTCTTAATAGTGACCTTGTTCAACTGGCGGTAATCAATATAAATCCTCATGGATCCATCATTCTTCTTCACGAATATAACTGGAGCACCCTACAGCGATACACTCGGTCTGATGAACCCCTTAGCCAACAACTCCTCAAGTTGTTCCTTTAACTCCTTCAACTCCTTCGGATCCATACGGTACGGGGGAATGGAAATAGGCTGAGTTCCTGGAGCTACATCAATGCAGAAATCAATATCACAGTCCGGAGGCATGCCCGGAAGGTCTGAAGGAAATACATCAGCAAACTCTCGAACAACTGGCACTGAATCAATCGTCGGAGACTCGGCGGTGGTGTCCCACACATAAGCAATATAGTCCAGACAACCCTTCTCGACCATATGTCGAGCCTTCAGGAATGAAATAACCCGGCTGGCTGCACTAACTGAGGAACCTCTCCACTCCAGCCTAGGCGACTCAGGCATGGCTAAAGTAACTGTCTTGGCATGGAAATATAGCACGACATGATAAGGAGATAGCCAATCCATGCCTAAAATAACCTCGAAATCAACCATGTCAAGCAATAAGAGATCTGCTTGAGTCTCGAACCCGCATAATGTAACCATACAGGACCGGTAAACCCGGTCCACCACCACATAATCACCCACAGGAGTGGACACATATATAGGAGAACCCAAGGACTCACGAGGAACATCCAGAAAATGAGCAAATAAGACCAAAATATAGGAATAGGTGGATCCTGGATCAAATAACACTAATGCCTCTCTACCACATACTGAAATAATACTTGTGATCACGGCGTCTGAGGCCACTGCATCTGATCTGGCCGGAATAACGTAGAATCTAGCTGGATAACTGAAAGACTGAGCCTCGCCCAAATGAACAGGAGTTGACTGACCTTCCCCTGACTGGCCTCCACCTCTAAGACGACCCATGCCGACCTGTCCCCCATCTCTAGGTGGCCTGATGGCTGGTGCTGGACCCAAAGGCTGATAACCTTGCTGCACTGCTTTGCCCCGAAACCCGGGACAATGCCTCTTCATATGAACTGGATCCCCACACTCATAAAAAACTCCAGGTATCACAGCCTGCTGCCCCGAAGAGGAACCCTGAATGGTCGAAGAGCGATGTGTACTCTCTGGCATAGCACTGAAGTAGGGACTGGGGGATCTCGGATAACTGGAATAACCACTGGGTGAACTCTGAATGGCTGGAGGGCGGTAGGAACGCTCTGGCATGGCGCTAAAATGAGGCCTCGCTGGAACACCTCGGGGAGGTGGTGGGGGTGCTAAATATGGAGGCCTGCTGGGCTGACCTCTACCAAACTGACCTCTGCCCCTAACTGGGGCACCTCTAAAATCTCCGGAGAATCTGGCTCTCTTGTCCTGTTGACCCTGCTCTCTTCCTCTCGATCGATAGCCCTCAATCCGATGAGCTATCTTGAACACCAGCTGATAGGGAGTCCCTATCTCCACCTCTCGGTCCATGTTGGACCTAATACCTGAGTGCAGTCCCGCTACAAATTTCCGCACTCTCTCGGCATCAGTAGGTAATATCATGAGTGCGTGGCAAGACAAATATGAAAATCTAGCCTTATAATCTGTCACTAACATTTGTCCCTGCTCCAGCTGCTCAAATTGATACATCAACTCTTCCCTCTCGGAGGGTGGGATATCTAGAAACATCTGAGTGAACTGCTCCCAAGTGATAGGAGGAGAATCTGCTGGCCTGCTAAGAATATAGGACTGCCACCATCTGTGAGCTCTGCCCTCTAACTGGAAGGTAGTGAAGTCTACTCCATGGGACTCTAATATCCTCAAATTGTGCAGCATGTCCCTACACCTGTCAACAAAATCCTGGACATCCTCGCCTCGCTCACCCCCGAATACTGGAGGATATAATCGAGTCCATATATCCAATAAATTCTGCAGATCATCGTCCGCAGCTGGTCTGGGCTCAAGTGCTGCTGCCACAGGCTGGACCCCACCCATGTACTTGGGGTATGATGTAATGCTACTGCCTGAATTGCAGCCTGAGCGGTAGGAGTCTGGGGCCCCCTCCCGCCTAAGATGTGGCACGATCTGCTGGAAATAAACCATCCTGGGACATAGTGTCCATAAACCGCATCATATGGCCCATGATCTCCTGGAAGCCTAGTGCCGTCATAAAGTCCACTGGAGTAGGATCTGCTGGGAGCACCTCACCCTGCTCCTCTATAGTAGGATCCTCTGGTGGTGGTGCAACTGTGATAGCTCTGGGACGCCCTCGTTCCCTACCTCAGGACGGTGCCCTCCCCCGGCCTCTGCCACAACCTCGGACAACGGGGGTAGCGGCCCCTCCCGGCGCCGGAACATCGGATGCACGCGTCCTCACCATCTGTGAGAGAATAGAAGAATGAGATTTAGTAAACCATCGACTGCACGATAGAATAAAAATAAGGAGAGGTTTCCCAACACCCTATAGCCTCCTGAAGATAAGTACAGACGTCTCCGTACCGATCCGCAAGACTCTACTGCCCGTGACTCGTGAGACTTACGTGAATCTAGAGCTCTGATACCATGTTGTCACGACCCAAAATCCTAACTCAGGTCGTGATGGCGCCCAACAGCGAGGTCAGACAAGCCAACACTCAATTTACTAAGGGTTCTTTCTTATTTGATTAAAAATCTCAACATATACCATGTTTTAAAGCTTAAAACATAAATCGAAAAGGATAATTAGCCAGTTTTAATCAAAAGCGGTCATAAGGACGTGTGAGCCAATATATAGACAGACCTGTAATCCATAATAACTACCACGTGTGTGCCAGGAACTAGTGTCACAAGTCCTACAGGCATACTAACAGAATATACAAAAGATATAATATATAGTGCCATTGTCTGAAAGAAATAGATGGAAAATAAGCAAAAGAAACTCCTTGGTGCTGCCAAGGATCGTCAGGAGAAGCAGCTCACCGTGAAGTCAGGTCCAACTATAATCAGAATCGAGCTTCGGTCTGATAACCAGATGCATCAGCCTCAGAACCTGTACAATTAAGTATAGAAGCGTAGCATGAGTACATAAACAAATATGTACCTAATGAGTATCCCGCCTAACCTCGAAGAACTAGTGACGAGAGGTCGACTTGACACTCACTAAGGTCCAACAAAATGATTAAACAAGATATGATATCAGTAATAGGCATAAAACATAACTGTAATTCAAATAAATACTGGAAGTAAATAAACAATTACCATTTTATTTTTCATTTTTAAAATATCTGCCCACTCTATATCCATAAAAAATCATTCACAATTTAGCATGCGCATACAGGATAAGGACAACCGGCCTGAGCCATCATAATAATCATATTTGTGCACTGCCGAGGGTCGAACGACCCAAACCATATTGTATCTTTCAATCTCGCCGTGGCGTACGACCCGCTCCTATGAGAGTGGGGGAAATAACACTCCGTTCGCGGAATGTAAATTGCGAAGCGGTCACATGCACACACAATCCACACAATATTCTTCATAAATTACTTTTCAGTGAACAATTCCTTTAAAATTTCTCAAATTCCATGATCTCAGGGAAACAAGACGCATGTAACATTAATTCATCAAGCATATAGTTCATTTCAAGGAAAGACACAAGGCATGATGTTGGCCTAACTACCCGGACATAACAATAATAGTCACTACGTACGGACTCTCGTCACTTTGTGTGTATGTATCCCCCACAAACATTAGCACATAGCCATTTAAATCACCTAGGGGGACAGTTCCCTCTTACAAGGTTAGAAAGGAGACTCACCTCGCGTCGAACCTACTCCTCGGGTCAAGAATGCGCCCGAAACTCCGAACTCGTCTCCCAAGGACTCGAAACTAATCAAACGTTACGTAAATATATCAAATTATACTCAAAGCATGGAATTCTCTTACTTATTTAGTCAATTCATCATTCTTGAAGAAATCCCAAAATCCACCCCCGGGCCCGCATGCTCGGATTCCGAAAATTCTCGAAGGCAACACTCACCCATAACCTAAAGATCGTTAATATATGATTTTTGTATGATTTCATAGCCAATTCACGGGTAATTCTCTAAATTCTCGAAAGCCCTGGGTTACTACCCAATTCCTTGATTTTCATTAATTAAGTAGTTAATTTCACTAGTAATTTATGTATTAAACTAATACTAGGGTAGAATTTACTTACCTTATCAGTAGCTAGGTGGATTGGCTCTTTCCCAACCTCTCTAGGTCGACAATGGTGGAAGAAAAATGGAGAAAATGAACATTTCCCGTGTTTTAAAAGAACACACTGCCTACGGTGGTTCCGCACCTGCGAGCAATAGCTCGCACATGCGGAAAATGGGACAAGGGCCTAGGCTCGCACCTGGGGGCAGGAGTCCGCACCTGCGGGAAAGGGCTCGCACCTGCGAGAACTAGGCAGCCCACCTGGGGGTTGCACCTGCGAGGCTGGGACCGCAGGTGCAGTCCCGCACCTGCGACTAGGCAACCGCACCTGCTGTCACACCAGATCAGGTGCACCAACAACTGTTCAGCTGGTTGTTGGCCTTGTTTGGTGCCCGAGAGGCACCCGGGCTCACCCGAGCCCCCGTCCAAATATACCAACAAGTCCCAAATCATAATACGGACTCGCTCGAGCATTCGGAACACTCAAAACAACGCAAAAACTCAAAATCACACCTCAAAACCCCTAGAATAAAAACTTAAGAACTTCAAGTTCTTGAATTCGATATCAATGCGCCGAACTGACCTATACTACTCGGAATGACACCAAATTTTGCAGGCAAGTCATAAATGACATAACGGAATTATTCCCGGTCTCGGAATTCCGTTCGGACCTCGATAACATAAAAACACGTTCCAAACCACAATATGAACTTAAGGAAACTCTTATTTCGATATTGGGCGCCGAAACGCTCCCGGGTCATCTAAAACCCATTCCGAACATACGCTCAAGTCTGAAATCATCATACAAAGCTACCGAAACCGTCAAAACTCGATTCCGAGGTAGTTTACTCAAAATGTTGACCGAAGTCAAACTTGGCCAAAAAGGCCAACCTTAAGGAACTAAGTGTTCCTTTACTGCTCTAAACACTTCCGAATCCCAGACCACCCGCCTCCGCAAGTCATAAATCACAAGAAGCCGCTATGGGAAGTTTTATTTGGGGGAATGGGGTCCGATAATGCAAAATGACCGGTCGGGTCATTACAGGAAGTGGGAGCGTATCACCATGGACTTCGTTGTTGGACTCAGAGGAAGTTCGACGATGTTTGGGTTATTGTGGATAGGCTGACTAAATCAACACATTTCATTCCGGTGGAAAATACTTACACATCAGAGCGGTTGGCAGAGATATATATTTGAGAGATTGTTCGCTTCACGGTGTGACCGTGTCTATCATTTATGATCGAGGTACACAATTTACCTCGCACTTTTGGAGGGAAGTTCAGCATGAGTTGGGTACACGGGTTGAGTTGAGCACAACATTTCATCCTCAGACGAACGGTCAGTCCGAGCGTACTATTCAAATACTGGAGGATATGCTCCGCGCCGGTGTTATTGACTTTGGAGGTTCTTGGGATCAGTTCTTGCCGATAGCGTAGTTTGCCTACAATAATAGCTACCAGTCGAGCATCCACATGGCTCTCTACGAGGCATTATATGGTAGATGGTGCAGATTGCCAGTTGGATGGTTTGAGCCGGGAGAGGCTCGGTTATTGGGTACAGACTTAGTTCAAGAGGCCTTAGATAACGTCAAGGTTATACAGGATCGACTTCGTGCAGCTCAGTCCAGGAAAAAGAGTTATGCTGACCGTAAGGTTCGTGATGTGGAATTCATGGTTGGAGAAAGAGTATTACTTCGGGTGTCACCCATGAAGGGTGTTATGAGATTTGGGAAGAAGGGTAAGTTGAGCCCTAGGTATATCGGGAAATTTGAGATTCTTGAGAGAGTGGGGGAGGTAGCTTATAGACTTGCTTTGCCTCTAGGGTTATCCTCAGTTCATCCGGTATTCCATGTGTCTATGCTCCAAAAATATCATGGTGACCCGTCCCACGTGTTAGATTTCAGATCCGCCAAATTGGACAAGGATTTGACTTATGAGGAGGAGCCGGCAGCCATTTTAGACCGACAGGTTTGTCAGTTGAGGTTGAAGAGTTATCCTTCAGTTCGAGTGCAGTGGAAAGGTCAGCCCGTCGAGGCAGATACTTGGGAGTCCGAGTCGGACATGTAGTGTAGATATCCCCACTTGTTCGCCAGTTCAGGTACTTTTTTATGTCCGTTCGAGGATGAATGGTTGTTTTAGAGGTGGAGATTGTGATGACCCAAAGAGTCATCTTATGAATTAAAACTCTATTTCGGGATCATTAGCCTTAAAAAGATTAATTTTATTTACCTCAATTTGCGTTATGAAAATATATGAAATAATAAATTTTGAGAGTTAAATTGAATTTTAGTTGACTTTGGTTAACATTTTGAGTAAACGGACCCAGAATTGAATTCCGAGGTCCCTAGCCTTAGTAATCAATTTTTGAAGAAAATTATTTTGCTGGATTATTAAGGAAATAAAGAAATGAACTAATGTGTGAAATCATTGATATCGGGCCGTATTTTGGTTCCATATCCCGGTACAAGTTTATTATGATATTTAAGTTTTATCTGTGAAATTTGGCGAGAATCGGAGTTGATTTGGCGTGATTCGGACGTCCGGTTGAGAAATAGTGAAATTGAAGTGTTCTTGAGAAAATCATGAGTTTGAGGTTAAATTCGTATTGTTGATGTTATTTTGATGATTTAATCGCACGAGCAAGTCCGTATGATATTTTTAGACTTGCGTGCATGTTTAGTTTGGAGCCCCGAGGGCTCAGATGAGTTTCGGGTAGGCTATGGAGTGATTAGAACTTAGAAATATCAGATGTGCATCTGGTGTTTTGCACAGGCCTCCAATCTCGCAAATGCGAGATCAGGCTTCGCAAATGTGAAGTCTGCCGGCCTGGGAAATGCGACAATATTGTCGCAAATGCGAAGAAGGCCTGGGAAGGCCAACCTTGCAAATGCAAAACTTTGGCCGAAATTGCGAAGGCCTTCAGATGTCGCAAATGCGAAGGCAACAGGATTTCAAAGGGTTCGCAATTGCGATAACTGCAGCCTGTTAAGTGAGATTTTAGACGGGATTCTCACCCATTTTTAAATTCTCTCAAACCCTAAACCTCCATAGACGATTTTCCAAAGACCCAAATTCTCCAAATCATTGGTAAGTGATCTCTAACTAATTCATTTCGATTCTTAACAACTTTTAAAAAGATTTCAACCTAGAATCTAGAGTTTTCATGGCAAAAATTGGAATTTTTGGGTAGAACTTAGGAATTTCAAAATTTGGGAATTTAGACCTCGAATTGAGGTCGGATTCCAAAACCAATTGTATATCCGGGCTCGGGGAAAATGGGTAAACGGGTTTTGGTCCGCGAGTTTAGACCAAGCGGGCCTGGGGTCGATTTTTGTATTTAGATGGGAAAACTAAGGAAAGCCATATTTTTTCATTAAAGTTAGTTCCTTTAGCAATAATTGATGACAGTGAACCAATTGTGATTAGATACGTGTGTATTGGAGGTGAATTCTAAAGGAAAAGTTGTGCTTGAGCAGTGAATTGCTTGTGAGATTGAGGTAAGTGTTTGGTTTAACCTTGAGTTGAGGGAATAGAAATCCTCCAACTTAAATTCTATGTGAATTTGCATGTGTATGGTGTATAGGTGAGGTGACGAGTATCTATGAACCACCAAACTATCTGTTGAGCATGATCTCTTCCCTGTTTCCAATTTGTTTGATTCCTGGCTTAATTGTTTTCATGATTTTGAAGCCTCCATGCCCACTTGTTTTCGTCAACTTGTTAAATATTGTTTCAAATATTTTGGAAGTGTTAGTTGATCCCTTGGCTTCATTGTGGTATAAAAAGGGTTGAGCTGGTTGACAATGTTTTACGATACATTTCGGTTGGGTTCATTGTGAAATGATAGTTGATGAAGTTCATGAATAGTACAACTTTCTGCTAGAGCTGTCAATATAGGCCGATCCAAGTTAGCCCAACCCAGCCCATGTAGGCTTTAGCAATTGACGAACTGGGCTGGGCTAGCCCACTATTTTGATGGGCCTTAAAATGGTTATCCCACCTCAGTCCTATGTGGGTCGTGGGCCAGCCCATCATTATTTAAAATATAATTTTATATTTTTTTCTTGATGTTCTGCCCTAAAAAAGATAAATATTTAAAAGTCAAAAATATCTTATTGGAAAAATTCGCAAAACTTAATAACTCTTTATACTGTTCCAATATATCACATAAACACTAAAAAGGTAAAAGGCAAGACTATATTTCATTCACTAAAAGTCAGAACTCAAAACAAACTATTCATGAGAACGTCCATGACGTTTGTGGGATATCCAACACATCATCTTCATCAAACACATTTGGATCCGTTTGCGACAAGGTTGTCTTAACATCTTCACTTTCATCTACATCTACAATTCATATGCAATACTAATTAGTTAAATATTAAGAATAAATAAATTTTAAGAACTAATAATATTCAAATTCACATAAAAATAACATTACAAGTTTTAGTTTAGGGAAGGACGTTAGGAAAGGACGTGCAGCCAATTTCGAGTAGTAGCAAGTGTTTAGACATTTTCATGATGGATGCAACTTCTGTACTTTGTCAGAACACGCCCAACAATGCTAAATGTTGATTCTGATGCTATAATAGTAATAGAAATACTAAGTGCATCACGTGCCATTACTGAAAGATCGGGATATTTTCTAGGATGGTCCTTAAAATACATGAGAACATCCATCTCTTGAAGCTTCTCAAGATCCAGCTTTGGTTTATCTAAGTAAAGATTCAATTTTGACTTTCCATCGCTAGAGGCAATATACTTTTTATATTTTAAAATAAATATTTTTATTAGGCCTACGGGCCGGCCCAGCCCAGCCCAGCCTCAGTCAAGCCTCACGGGCCACGAGCTTATTTGGGCGGGGCTTAAGAGCCTCATTCTTAAATGGGCTCCAAAAATTCTAGCCCAACCCTACTAAATCAAGGGTTGGGCTGGGCTAGCCCAATGGGCCAAGCCCATATTGACGACTCTACTTTTTTCTTACAATTATTGAGACATAAATATTGTGAAAGGCTTTGACCTAAATTGTAGAATCTTTTTATAAATAAAGAGATGTGATTGTCTGGAGGGAGCGGGTTGCACGCCGCAACAAGGAGTAATAAGGGAGGACATGCGGGATCGGGTTGCACGCCGCAACAAGGAGTAATAAGGGAGGACATGCGGGATCGGGTTGCACGCCGCAACAGGAGAAATAAAGGTGATATATATAGGGAGGAGCAATAAGGGTGGACAGGTGAGAGCGGGTTGCGCGCCGCAACAAGGAGCAATAAGGGAGGATATTCATGTTTTAATGATTTTAAACATAAAGACTAGAATACTCACTGTTTTATTGTTGTCATTTCATATTCTTCACTTACAGTTATTTTAAATGGAAACATGGAAATTTTCGTGAGGATTAGTTATAGCTGAGATCTGGAAAAGTTAACCGAGTTGTTTTATTTATTTGTTGCAAGTACTATTTAATTTGTTATTATTCCCTTCTTGCTTTATTATACATTGTGTCCAGGCTATATTATAGATGCCCCGCCATAGCCTCGTCACTACTTCGTCGAGGTTAGGCTCGGCACTTACCAGTATACAGGGTCGGTTATACTGATACTGCACTCTGCACTTCTTGTGCAGATCCAGGTACCGACCAAAGCTAGGTGGAAGTAGTAGCTGATATTATTCGTACGGAGACACGGGGTAGATCTGCTGGTGTCCGCAGATTTCTGGAGTCTTCCCTTTATTATTTAGATTGTTGTTTTATTTCATTCAAAACAAAGATTTATTTCTTTCAGCCAAATACTTGTAATATTCTTTAGTAATTCGTGAATTGTGACACCAGACCCTGGGTAGTTACATAGTTAGTATATGTTCGTGGATCGTTTCATCTTATCGAATATTATTCCTAATTGCATTTATTGGAAAATATTAGATTCCCTTTTTATTTTAAATTGTTCTAATGTGTTTAAGTAAACTTTTAAAAGAAAAAGTTAGTTAGGTTCTAACATTGTCTTGCCTAGCAAGTATGGTGTCAGGCGCCATCACGATCTCGTAGGTTGGAAATTTGGGTCGTGACACAATATGAACTATCTTGAATTAAAAATCTGGATTATATGCTCTAAATTAAATTATTGAGCAAGTTATCTGGCAAATACCATGTTGTAGATTAAATAATCGCACATGTAACCATCTCATAGATGAATCTTATGTGGTATACATGGTAGGTGAATGGGCCATATTCACCTTTGATATTTCCAGCATTCATGGGATTCAATCCCAATTTTAGTTGGTATATTAATTAATAAGAACAAGCAACATAAGAGAATTCATGAAGAACTTTCTAGTTCTTTAACACTTACCAATATGAATTCTCTTTTATTTTTGCACATCATACTTAAATTGGCATGACTAAACCAATTATGCCAACTGAAAATATCAATATTGATAAACTTGATGTTTACACCATGACGTGTGCAATTACCAATAAACTCCAGGTTTATTATGATATGAGTTTTTCTATCAATAAAACTTCTACTTTATTGTGACATCTTTTTTTGTCTGTAGTACAAATTGGAGAATAAAGCGGATAATTTTTTCACATACATATTACCCCGCTACAAGTTGTAGTAATAGAAGATATTAAAATTTTCCTTTATTTATAGTCTTAATATAACCAACCGCGTTCGCAAATACTTTAGAAACTAACTAAGTTTCTTTGAGACTTACTACTACAGAATATCTTATTGGTAATCAATTGTGTTTCTCCAGAATAGTATAATTGGCTCATCCAGAGTTCTCAATTAATTTTGTACTACCACATATTCATCAACATCTATATGGTGAATATCTCTTTCAAAGAGAAAGTTATACCATTATAGTTGTGGTCAAAATTATATGCAAGATCTGTCTCTTGCATTACTGTTGTCTTTTAATAATAACATTGCCAGAATATTTTGGGGTACAATAGGTATGTGACCAATGACCATTCATGTCAATAATGACATTATTTTCTTATTTCATCTCAAACCTTCTTCTAGAGCTGAGTGTAGTATATTCACTACTACTAGCACGTTCATATTCTTCCAAAAATAAATATGTATTCATAAATCACATATTATCACATTCACATCATGAATGGACCATAATCATATATATGTGCTTTACAAAATCTCATGTCAAATCGATGACAAACATTATTTTCATAGAATGAAGGATTATTGTCACGACCCAAATCCTAACCCAGGTCGCGATGGAGCCAGATACCATTATCAGGCAAGCCAACAATTTAACTACTAGTGAGTTTCGTTTATCTTATCAAAATATTTTCCAACACTTACTCAGTTTACGTTTAAATATTTGATAGAACGAATAACTTCTGCAACTTTATGCAAAAAAAATAATCATAACGTCATAATTAACAATTACATCTCAAAAATAATGTCTACTAACGTGTGTGCTAGGAACTGGTGTCACAAGTCTACAGGCATCTAGTAGAGTAAAATCAAAAGGAATAATAGTCTGTCCTACTGTCTGAGAAAAATATAGACAGAAATAGCAAAGAAAGGCTCNTTCAAGAATTCAAGTATTAAACTCACTTTATGGAAGGAATTACTTACCTTAAAGTAGCTAGGTCGAATCTCTCCTTTGCAAGCTCTCAAAATCGTCCAAGATGAAGAAAATGGTTCAAGAATGGCTAAATCCCGTATTTTAACAACCTCACTGCCTTCAGGTTTTTTGCACCTGCGGTCTCGCATCTGCGAGAAAAATCTCGCACCTGCAAAAAATGGGAAGGGGGCCAGTGGTCGCACCTGCGGATCCGTTTCTGCGGGAAATGGCCTGCACCTGCGGAACTGGGCAGCCCCCTCTGAGGCCGCACCTGTGAGGCGTTGACTGCACCTGCGGTCTTCGCACCTGCGGTTGGTCCTTCGCAAGTGCGGTCGCACCAGATCTGGTGCACCAACAGTTCTTCTAAGGCTGGTTTTCGCCTCGCGCGACGTATGAATGACATTCGAGCCCACCCGAGGCCGCGTCCTAATATACCAACAAGTCCTTAATCATAATATGGACTCACTCGAGCCTTCGAAACGTCCGAAACAACACTAAATCTAAAAATCATACCCCGAAACCTATTGGATCTAACTTAAGAACTTTAAGTTCTTCAATTCGCCTTCAACACGCCGAACCTACCTATACTACTCGGAATGACACCAAATTTTGCGAGCAAGTCGTAAATGACATAACAAAACTATTCCCGGTCTCGGAATTCCATTCGGACCTCGATAACACAAAAATCACATTCTAAACCTCAATTTGAACTTAAGGAATCATACTCCACTATTTGTCACCGAAATGCTCCCAGGTCATCCAAAACCCGTTCCGAACATATGCCCAAGTATGAAATCATCATACGAACGCACCAGAACCTTCAAGTATTGATTCTGAGGTCGTTTGCTAAAAATATTGACCGAAGTCAAACTTGGCCTTTAAGGCCAACCTTAAGGAACTAAGTGTCCCTATACCACTCCAAACTCCTCCAAACCTCGAACCACCCGTCCCCGCAAGACATAAATCAGTAAAAGAAACTACGGGGAGTCTTATTTAGGGGCACAGGGTTCTAGAACGCAAAACGACTGGTCGGGTCATTACATTCTCCACCTCTTAAACAAACATTCATCCTCGAATGGGTCTAGAATCATACCTGGAGTTCTGAACAAGTGTAGATATCTTCTCCGCATGTCCTCCTCGGACTCCTAAGTCACCTCCTCGACTGGTTGGCCCCTACACTGGACCTTTACGGCGGAAACCCTCTTGGACATCAACTGGCGATCCTGCCTGTCAATGATAGCAACTGGCTCCTCCTCGTAACCCAATTTCTTGTCTAGCTGAATGGTGTTGAAGTCTATCACGTGAGAGAAGTCGGCGTGGTACCTCCGGAGCATGGATACATGAAAGACCGGGTGAACTCCTGATAAACTGGGAGGTAAATCAAGTTCGTAAGCAACCTCCCCAACTCGGCTCAACACCTCGAATGGACCTATGAATCTTGGGCTCAACTTTCCCTTCTTCCCAAACCTCATAATACCCTTCATCGGCGAGACTTTCAAAAGGACCTTCTCTCCCTCCATAAATGATACATCACGCGCCTTCTGATCAACATAACTCTTCTATATGGACAGTGTTGTGCGAAGCCTCTCCTGAATCAACTTCACCTTCTCCAAAGCATCCTTCACCATATCGGTGCCATATAACTTAGCCTCGCCAGGATCAAACCACCCGATGGGAGAACGACATCGTCGACCATACAAAGCATCAAATAGATCCATACGGTCAAAGGCAAGAACTGGTCCCACTGCCCTACAAAGTCAATCACACATGCTCTGAGAATGTCCTCCAATATCTGAATTGTCCGCTCCAACTGCCCGTCGGTCTGAGGGTGGAATGTTGTGCTGAAATCTACCCGGGTGCCTAACTCACTCTGTACTGCTCTCCAGAAATGCGAAGTGAACTGAGGACCTCGATCTGATATAATGGACACAGGCACACCGTGCAACCGAACTATCTCCCGAATGTAGATCTGGGCCAACCTCTCTGAAGTGTAAGTAGTAGCTACTGGAATGAAATGTGCCGACTTGGTCAAACTGTCCACAACAACCCACACCACATCAACCTTCCGCGATGTCCGAGTTAACCCAATTACGAAGTTGATGTGTGGCTAGAATTCGTGATTTTTAGCATTATATACCTCGCATTTTATGTGCTTTAAT
>ML417488.1:0-18504 GCA_005239525.1 Nicotiana knightiana
TAGTCATCATCTTTTGTAAAATCGCTTAACTGACAACACCAAATACTTTGGTTAATTCACTTTTCAACAATGGAGAGTCTTACAAAATTCTCCAAGCTCCTAACTCGATGGATCGAGATTTGGCTCTGATATCATGATAGAATGCTAAGAAATAATGAAGAACAAGACAAGACAAGTTTTGGGGTGAAATCTCTCATCCCTTCTCATTGATTCCACAAGTATTTATAGGCAAAGAAATAAGACAAANTCTAAACCCATACAATTAATTAATTGTAACATACTCCTAAATAACATAAGGAATATACAAATCTAGAATATTCCTTATTTACTTTTGTTTCCTTATCAAAGGACGAATTGATTTTAACGTTAGAAATAGCCATTGAAGCAGCAAGGATGACAGCCTCATTTTCGCCATTTTGGTGATCCCTTCTGCTAAAAAAAAGAATACAGAGAAGAGGAGGTAGAAAAGGGAAAGATCTTGAAAAGTGGGGAGACTTTGTGGGGTCTTGGTTAAGACATCACGTGAACAACCAAGTAATTTTATTTGGATGGAACAGTCTAAAAGCTACTGAGCTTTGCTGGGCCTTTGTTGTTCTTAAATCAAATTGGGCTTGAAGGATCAGGTCTAAAGACATTTAATTACTAGGATGAGTTACTTGTAAAAGATAATCTTGGGTCATTTGTTGGCCGAATCTCCTTTCTTCTTTCTAAATTCTTTGGGCTTCTAATAATAAACAATAATATTAATGTTAAAATAAGCAAGTAACTAACTTATTTATTATACCTAATTATAATTACTAATGTCTAAATACAATACTAATTGTAATGTTTAAAAGTTATTGCAAAAATGTTCTCGCTTAGTGAGAAAAAAAATGCTTTTCATAAAATGTAGAAATAAATACGATTAAGGTATGAATGATAAAGACGATAGTAGTAGTAGTAGTAGTAGTAGTAGTAGTAGTAGTAGTAGTAGTAACAATATTAATAATACTAGTAATGGTGATATTAAGTAAATAATAATAATAATTAGGTCTAGTTTGTGATAAAAATGGTAAAATGATTATTCTTACATTATTAGTGATATTAGAAGTTTAAATAAATAATTTGGAAGAAAGGAGGGACAAAATTGGGTGTCAACAGCTGCCCCTCTTTGACCGGAGACGAGATAAAAGTTTTCGGGCAAAGAAATTGACTTAGTAGCCAATTTTATCCGACCACCAAGGTTGAAATGGGATAAAGGGGACGCAAAAAATGATTGCGGCCGAGCTCTGGTTTCGAGTTGCCTACATATCTCGGGTTTCACGAGAATCGGGCCATATGTAGTTCAAGATTTATGACACCATGGAGTAAGACTTAACGAGTGATACTGATCCTAAAAATGTTTCCCCAGTGTCGGATTATGGAGACACCGGGTGTTAACACTGAGTTGGTCATGATAGAAAAAGATGTTTGAGATAAGGATTTTAATTAGAAATTTTGAGAGCGAGGCCGAGCGGAGTTCGAAGTAGATCCTTGACCTTTGTTGGAGAGTTTGGTATTCCTCCCTAACAAATTGCCCCAGTTCACTGCTAAGATACAACTCCACGTTGCACTATATTTCCTGCAAAACTTAACAATGCTAAAAATATTTGTTAGGAAATAAGATGCAATAGGGCATAAAAGTAATCTTATGAAAATCATATTTAGGCGACAATTCATGAAAAGCGAACTTTTGTGCAAACATATAAAAAATATAGGTGTATGGTGACATATTTGGTTGGCAATGGACATGAAAATTTAGTTTATAAAGATAAATGCATTTGGCAATGTTTTTATGAAGGATAAAATGTTTCAGCAATGCTTATGCAATTTACAAGAGAGCGCATATGAGCCTTTCATCCATATTAACTAATCAGAAAGCGACAAGAAACATCCCAGATAATTAATCAAATAACACAAAAAAAAAAAAATTAAGAGCTCATTTCCAACTAGATACTGAAACATAAACGAAAAAAAAAAGAAAAGAAAGATACGGACCTTTTGCAGGGCAGTGAACTGAGGCGGAGATCTACGATGCACTATCAAACTTCGACCTCGGACTAGCCATCTCGAACCAACGTTAATCGGGTTAAAGGAGGTCGCTCTCTCCGTTTGCTTCTGAAGGGCGAAGGCAGCGGCCGAATTTAGGGGTAAAGGGGGCGGCTCCCAAAAAAATCCCTATAACAGCTCCAAACAATGGTATTTATAGGGAAAAGCATTTGAATTTCGGATTTCAAAATAAGTCAAATGGAGCCGTTTGAATTCGATTTTTGAATTCATAATCAGACAAATGAAAAACTCATCTTTCAGTAAGGTTGTAGGGAAATTGAGCCAAAATTTGGTGCAGAGAGACGTTGGGTCAAGGTAAGGACGAAATTTGTGGGAAAATGGTGTGTACTACTTCTGTCCAAAGCTGAAAGGTACTGAATTTTAGCATGAAAGAGGAAAAAGGAAGAAGAAGGGGAGGAGCGTCTGTTTTTTTTAGGGAGATACGCAGATGTCTTTTACTGGGGCTAAGAATTAGGGAGTGGAATAGTTAAAGGGGTATTGGTCTGATGGGTTGAGATTCAGGTGTGTTTGGGACATGGACTTGACCGAATTGGGCCTGTTCTTGATGGGTTCATTTGCAGAGGCAAGATTGGACTTAATTTGTTGTTTTCCTTCTTCCTAAAATTCTTTGGGCTCCTAAATTGATAAATTTATACATGATAAAACAATATTAAGTAGATAATTTAAAGTAGTAACAATACTAATTGCAATAATACTAATAATGATAAAATAATAATAATAATAATAATAATATTAACAATAACAATAACACTAAAGTAGTATAGTAGTAGTAGTAATAATAATAATAAAGTGGTAGTAGTAGTAGCATTAATAATACTAGTAATAATGATATTAAGTAAATAAAAATAATACTTAGGTCTAGTTTGTGCTAAAAATGGTAAAATGACTATTCTTACATTATTAGTGATATTAGAAGCTTAAATGAATAATTTGGAAGTTAGGAGGGACAAAATTGGGTGTCAACAATTATGAGTTTCTTATCATGTCATTTGCGCTGACCAATGCCCCAACAACCTTTATGTATTTGATGCATAGCGAGTTCCGGCCTTATCTTGATTCTTTCGTCATTGTATTTATTGACGACATTCTGGTATATTCCCGATCTCGGGATGATCATGATCAGTACTTGAGGACCGTGCTTCAGACTTTGAGGGAGAAGAGATTGTATGAAAAATTTTCTAAGTATCAATTCTGGCTTGATTCAGTGGCATTCTTGGGCCACGTAGTGTCTTTTCATGGGATCAAGATAGATCCAAAGAAGGTGGAGGCAGTGCAGGGTTGTCCTAGACCATCATCAGCTACGGAGATCCGCAGTTTCCTTGGTTTGGCGGGGTACTACCGTCACTTTGTAGAGGGATTTTCATCTATTGCAGCACCTATGACCAAGCTGACCTAGAAGGGTGCTCCGTTCAATTGGACCGAGGAGTGTGAGGAGAGCTTTCAGAAGCTCAAGACAGCTTTACTACAGCTGCAGTATTAGTGTTGCATACAGATTCGGGGTCTTACACTGTCTATTGTGATGCCTCGAGGATTGGCCTTGGAGCGATGTTGATGCAGGACGGTAGGGTGATTGCCTATGCGTCTAGACAGCTGAAGGTGCATAAGAAGAATTATCTTGTTCATGATCTCGGGTTAGCAGTTATTTTCCACGCCTTGAAGATCTGGCGTCATTATTTGTACGGTGTTCCTTGTGAGATCTATACGGATGACCAGAGTTTGCAGCACTTGTTCAAGAAAAAGGACCTTAATTCGCGTCAGAGGAGGTGGTTGGAGCTACTTAAGGACTATGATATCACTATATTGTACCACCCGAGAAAGGCCAATGTAGTGGCTGACGCCTTGAGTCACCGGGCAGAGAGTTTGGGGAGTTTGACATATCTTCCAGCAGCTGAGAGGCCCTTAGCATTAGATGTTCAGGCCTTAGCCAGTCAGTTCGTGAGATTGGATATTTCAGAGCCTAGACGAGTATTGGCTTGCGTGGTCTCCAGCTCTTGTCTTTATGACTGTATCAGGGAGCGTCAGTATGATGACCTGCGCTTGCTTGTTCTTCAGGACAGGGTCCGGCGAGGTGATGCTAGGGATGTGACCATTGGTGATGATGGAATGTTGAGGATGCAGGGTCGGATATGTGTGCCTAATGTAGACTCGCTTCAGGAGTTGATTCTTGAGGAGGCCCACAGCTCGTGGTATTCCATCCATCCGGGTGCCGCGAAGATGTACCGGTATTTGAGGCAGCACTATTGGTGGAGGCGGATGAAGAAGGATATAGTTGGGTTTGTAGCTCGGTGTCTCAATCGTCAGCAGTAAGGGTGGGCATTCGGTACTTCGGTTGGTATTTAAGAATTTAGGTTTGGTATTTCGGTATTCGGTTTATCAATTGTGTATACCAAATACCGTACCAAAATATTTTGATACGGTTCGGTATTTCTTATTTTGGTTCGGTACGGTTTCAGTTTAAACCAAATCATTGTTATAAGGCTTCTGCATATTCAAATATGTAGCTCTTAGGGTTGAAAAGATACGTTTCAACTTTTGAAACCAATACAACTAGTATTATTTACTAGCATTTGACTAAACACGGAGGCAATGCAAGGAAGCATCTTATAATACCATTGTCTAATACAAGAGAAAAAGTTGCACCTAAGTATTACAACTTACACGTAAAAAGAAACAATTCCTTTTATGCCTCTACTATAAAGCCATACTTTATCCTAAAGCAAAAAGAAGGATAGTTGAACAGTCCATTCAAGCTCAATGCCAAAGATAGTTGACTGCCTATACAGTATACACTTTTTATCTATGCTCCAAAATTTCTAGAAGTTCTTAATCTGCTTGGTGAACCTTGCTAAAGCCTAAGGGTAAGGAATTAGGGAATTAGGGGTCTTGGACTTTTGAGGTGTGAGATTAAAGTTATTGGGCTAAAAAATAAAAATAAAGTTGGGCTTGGACTAAACTATTTCGGTATTTTCCCCCAAGGCCTAGCTCAAGTGGCAAAGGGTGGTGGATTTGTGTCTTAGGTCACATGTTAAAGCCCCCACTCATGCAAAGCAAAGTATGATATTTAATGGAGAAGGGTAGAGGGGCGGTTCCATTATCTACCGAGTTTCGAAGGCTGCGGTTGGTTCAAAGGATCGGCCTCAGACGGATTTTTCGGTCATCCAAAAAAAAAAACTATTTCGATATACTGAAATACCGAAATATCAAAAACCCAATACCGTATAACGAACCGAAATACAGAAATACCGAAATTTATGTACCGAAATAAACTGAAAAAACCGAAATCGAAATACCAAATTAATTCGGTTCGGAATTTATTTTTTCGGATTTAATGCCCACCCCTAGTCAGCAGGTTAAGTATGAGCATCATAGGCCGGGTGGATTGCTTCAGAGATTAGATATTCTGGAGTGGAAGTGGGAGCGGATCGCCATGGACTTTGTATTTGGGCTCCCACGCACTTCGAGGAAGTTCGATGTTATTTGGGTTATTGTGGATCGACTGACCAAGTCCGTGCACTTCATTCCTGTTGGTACTACTTACACTTCAGAATGGTTAGCTGAGATTTATATTCGAGAGATCATTCGCCTGCATGGTTTCCCAGTTTCCATCATTTCTGATAGAGGTACTCAGTTCACATCGTAGTTTTGGAGGGCCGTGCAGTGAGAGTTGGGTACTCAGGTGGAGTTCAACACAATTTTTCACCCTCGAAAGGACGGGCAGTCCGAGAGCACTTGGAGGACATGTTGCGCGCTTGTGTTATTGATTTTGGTGGTTCATGGGACCATTTTCTTCCACTCGCGAAGTTTTCATATAATAAAAGTTATCAGTTAAGTATTCAGATGGCCCAGTACGAGGCTTTATATGGAAGGAGGTGTAGATCTCCGGTTGGATAGTTTGAGCCGGGTGAGGCTAGGCTCTTGGGTAAAGACTTGGTTCAGGATGCTTTAGATAATGTGAAATTGATTCAGGAGCGGCTTCGCACGACGCAGTCTGGGAAAAAGAGCTATGCGGACAGGAAGGTCTGTGATGTGTCATTTATGGTTGGGGAAAAGGTCTTGCTGAAGTTATCACCCATGAAGGGTGCTATGAAGTTTGGGAAGAGGGGAAAGTTGAGCCCCCAGTTCATTGGTCCTTTCGATGTGCTTCAGAGGATAGGAGAGGTGGCTTATAAGCTTGCCTTTCCACCCAGTTTGTCGAGTGTGCATCTGGTATTCCATGTTTCCATGATTCGGAAGTATGTTGGCGATACATTCCATGTTTTGGACTTCAGCACGGTTCAGTTGGAGGGTAATATGACTTATGATGTGGAGCCGGTGGCTATTTTGGATCGACAGGTCTGAAAGTTGAGGTCAAAGGACATAACTTCAGTGAAGGTGCAGTGGAGAGGCCAGCTCGTGGAGGAGGTCACCTGGGAGACCGAGCGGGAGATGCAGAGCAGATATTCGCACCTATTTGAGACTCCAGATATGTTTCTAGACTCATTCGAGGACGAACATTTGTTTAAGAAGGGGGCAGATGTAACGAACCGACCGGTAGTTCTGAGAGTTATAGCCTCGTTTCCCCCATTTCTGTTTCTTTATGTGTTGTTTAGTTGTGTTGTGTTGTATCGGGTTGGTAGGTTCGGGTCCGGAGTAGTTTCAGTGTGGAATGAGACACTTAGTCTCTTATTTAGAAGGTTAAGTTGGAATAGTCAACCGGATGTTGACTTATGAGTAAACAATCTCGGATTGAGATTTTTATGGTTCTGATAGCTCTGTTAGGTGATTTTGGACTTAGGAGCGTGTTCAGAATGAAATTTGGAGCTCCGTGGTAGAATCAGGCTTGAATTGGTGAAATTGGAAATTTGGTGATTTCTTGTCGGCAGTGAAAAATTTGATATCGGAGTCGGAATGGAATTCCGAGAGTCGGAATAGGTTCGTCGTGTCATTTGTGACGCGTGTGAAAAATCTGAGGTTATTCGGACGAGGTTTGGTAGGTTTCGGCGTCGTTTTCGGAATTTGAAAGTTTAGAAGTTCTTAAGCTTGAATCTGAGGTTAATTTTGTATTTTGATGTTGTTTTGAGAGTTCTGAGGGTTTGACCAAGTTCGTATATTGATATATAACTTGTTGGTGCCTTTGGTTGAGGTTCCGGAGGCCTAGGGTGTATTTCGTGGATCACATAGTGGAGATCAGAGGGTGCACTATATGGGGTTTAGGGCATTATTTCACATTTTGGACCTAGGGAACTCGGTTTTATGGCGATTTTTCGTGGGTTTTTCAAGAAATTCATCGGGGTAAATGATTCTAACTTGGATTTGGTTAATATACATAAATATATCAATGATTTCGTCATTTGATTAGTAGTTTGGGGTGGAAATTTGGGGAAAATTGTAGAAACTTTATAAAATGAATTTTTGGGATTTGAATGTCAATTCGAAGTCGGATTTGAGTGAAACTAGTATGGTTGGACTCGTGAGTGGATGTATGTTCATAATTTGTGACTTTTATCTGATTCCCAATCGTGGAACGGAGGAGACTTTTTGGGCATTTTTCCTAATTTCTTGCCTTAGCTTCGAATTCATTAGCTAAAATAGTTACTTGTAGTTTTATTTACGTTATATAATTGATTTGATTAGATTTGGGCCATTCGGAGTTGGATACTCGTGGCAAGAACATGGTTTCAAATTGATTTGAGCTTGATTCAAGGTAAGCGGCTTGCCTAACCTTGTGCGAGGGAACTTCTTCTTAAGATTATTGGTACTGTTTGATGTGTGGGCGCCGTGTACGTGAGGTGACGAATACGTACATGGGTTATTGTTGTAAAAATTCCGTTTTTCTTTTAAATCATAAACTAATTTTCTTTGATTGAACTGCACTACTATGTTTAATTACCTTGCTTAGATTAGGAAAGCATGCCTACATGTTTTGACTGTCTATTTTAAATTTTGTGCAGCATGTTTAGGTAGATTCCTATTTTCCTTAGTTGCATTTAGACTAAATTGTACATTTCGATGTTGTAACTATCATGTCATCTTGAGCTGCATATTTACTTTGGGACTACGGACGTATTCCGGGAGATCCCCCAGCACTGCATATTTATTTTGGGACTACTAACGTATTCCCCCTGTCTTGCATATTTACTTTGGGACTACGGACGTATTCCGGGAGATCCCCCAGCACTGCATATTTATTTTGGGACTACTAACGTATTCCCCCTGTCTTGCATATTTACTTTGGGACTACGGACGTATTCCGGGAGAACCCCTAGCACTGCATATTTATTTTGGGACTACAGGCGTATTCCGGGATATCTCCATGTACTGCATAATTATTTCAGAACTACGGGACGGTATCCCGGGAGATTCCTTGTTGTGTTTCCTTGTTATGAGCCGTGGGCTTCCTTAACTGTTAAATTCTGTTAACTCCTTTAAATGCTTTACGATAGAATATATTTATGTCTCTTATTGCTTAATTCATTAAATTTACACCGGTAGGGCCCTAACCTGACCTCGTCCCTACTCGATCGAGGTTAGACTTTGCACTTACTGGGTATCATTGTGATGTACTCATGCCCTTTCCTGCACATATTTTTTGTGTGCAGATCCAGTTATGAGCTATCAACCTCAAGTTTAGTGCACAGTTGCTGATTGAAGAGACTTCAAGGTACTTGTGCTTGCGTCCTCAGACCTCGGAGTTCCCTTCTATTCCCCCGCGTAGAGATTTTTCCCTTGTTTTCTTCTGACATCTTTGTATAGAGCAACATAGACCTATAGCAGCTTGTGAATAGCGACATTCCGGGTTTTTGGAGTGATATTTATTTTGTATATGCCGATTGGCACTATCCTTGTTTATTGAATTGTACTGTTTAGCTTTTATCGTTGTGTTGTCTTTAAATTTTTTCCGCAATAACAGGCTTACCTAGTCGTAGATACTAGGTACTATCACGAAACCTTTTGGAAGGGTAATTGGGCCGTGATAAATAATCGGGATTCAATGCCGGTACCGAACACTGGGTGGAAAATCAAAATCAATAACTGAATGCATATATATACCTAAAATTAAGTCTCATGTCATATTGGCGGATGATAAATCAATTATCTCCATGAACTTTGGACCAAAGGGGAAGAAACACATGAATGTTGTTATAATGTTAGACGTCGACAAGTATAACTACATAGTTGGACTTCTTTTCAAGGCAGAACGACCCCAACTTGTGCCCCAAATTTCCATTACACACCTTCTCATCACGGGAATGTTTTTACACATTTAAACCTTTCAAATTTGTGTATATGACACACTACTTTTATGACGTGGCATGCGCGTACTTTTCGCACAAAATAGGCGAGTGAATTTTGAATTTTTATATGCCACATGTCCCTTTTTTATTTTTTATTTTTTCTAAGCATCATCTTCTTTGTCAAGCACAAGCAAAAAAATCTCAAGCAGCAAATGGAGAAACGAAGATTCGTTTCTTTTTCTCCAAAATCCCACTAGAAAACATTCCATCATCTCCCATTTCTTCTATATTTTCTCCTATATTTCTTTCCATTCTTTCTTCTCAAAAATCCCTCTTAAAAAATCTAACAAAATCAGAGATCTTGGCCCCAAAATGTATCAGACCTTCACCTTCTTTTTGTTGTTTATTCTGACTACTTGAGGCAGTGGGTTGGTTCCTTTAACTTTGTTCTTGCATTAATGTGATGATGGTGAAGTAGGGACTGCGAACGAAAATATAGATTTAAATGGAGGAAGTGGATGTGGATTCATGGATAATGAAGAATGATTTTTGATGGGGGACTTTTGTGCTTAATAGTATAGTTGACGGCGAAAGGCGTCAATTTGAGAATATTTTCTTTAGGGGAGTATGGTGGTGCCGAGCGGATGACTATGGAGGATGGATGGAAGAGCATTGACTGAGTAAGGGTTTAATGGTGGTTGAGAGTTAATTGGGTGGTGAGAGATGAATTTTCTTCCTGTTTTGATGCACATGGAAAATGAAGCATGTAAAGCATGTCTTTATCAAATAGTGAGAGTGATTTTCGGTGATTGGGGTTCACGGCCGGCGGCGGTGGAGTCTTTGTTTGGGAAGAATAAGAACATGAGTATTTTTAATTATTTTCTTTATTTTTCTTAAGTTAATACACGTGTCGTCGTCTTATCGGTGCGTGATATTCACTTATTTGAAAAGCGAAAAAGGGTCTGATTTGCCTTTCTACTATCATAAATAGGTTTTATTTATCCTCCGTTTGAGTTTCTTATTAAAAATATCCCTACTATTATACTTTGGATTTATATTTACCCTTCACCCGTTAAATATATCCCACCAGTTTTTTAAGGTGTACGTGGAAGCTTTTCATTGGACCACACGACCCACCCATTAGTTTACATAAAACCCGCTCGCCCGACCCATACACTTTTAACCCGCCCATCATTATTTTAATAACATAGACCCATCGCTATTTCCAATTCCAACCGGTGTATATTTCATCAGAAAAGACCTAGGGTTCATTCAATCACTATTTTCAGCTCCATTGTAAAGTTTTTCTCTCCCATTTGTTTTCTTCTTCGTGTAACATACATTAGGTTGTGACGATTTTCTACCATAACAAGTTTCCTCATGTCATAAAGTAGTCATTCATCAAAGAGGAGGTGTCATTGTGGGGAAATTGCCAACCACTTCACTTTAACGACTCCATATAATCCCTGAAGGAGATTCTTTAAGTGCCCTAAACCTGATGTATGTATTATTTCATTTAAGTTTCATTTGTTTTTTTCCAATAATTTTGGTTTTTCCCCTTGTATTATTGGTTATGTCTATAGTTGACAGTAATTTTTAACTTAACTGGTATGCTTTGTGTTTGGTAGATAAGCTCGTGCGGTTATTGGGAGTGGCAAGATGATGTGTTACCAGATCGAGCGCTCATTACAATCAACAATATAAATTACAAATTGGATGCCACTAATGTTAAACTCAACAATATGAAGTCAATGTTGGATGCGATTATTCTTGAAAGGGACAGATTAAAGGAAAGAGTGGATAGCTTGAAGGCTTTAAATAATTCGGAAGCGAACAAAGCCCGTAAATTGGAAGAAAAAGTCCTAAATATGAAGATCGTCATTATGATTTCATGGGCAATATTTATAGGATTTGTTGCTGCAATGCTAATGAAGTGTAGTTGATATATGAAGTGCACTGCTAATGAAGTGAAGTCAAGTTTTTGTATTGGTACTAAAGTGCACTGCTATTAAATTTTTGTATTGGTAATGAAGTGCATTGCTATTAAGTTTTTGTATTGGTACTGATTGCAATGACCAGTTGAGCATTTGTTCTCCAGTTAAATTTACCAATTTCATTGTCTTGTTCACAACAAGGATGGATACTCTAATGTTCTCTGTTGGTTTTCTTTTTACTGTTGCCTTTTCTTCCTATGGAGCTGCATTTGCTGGTTTAGCAATTTCGGATCCATTAATAGAAAGTGTTAGTGTAAATGTGATTCCATATAACTGTTTGGCTGTTTTGGATTATTTTGCTCCACCAAGTAGTTTTATTTTTCATCAGAGGTGTGTGGTTTGATATTTCTTCCATCACTTAGAATTTGTAACTGGTCTTTTAGTGCTTGTCGTGCTGAACTATTACTGTTGCATAAATGCATTTGGCCTTACAAGAAGGAAAGTCACATATGTTGGTGCAATAACAACTATATATGCCTCTATCCTAAGTAGTTTAAGTAATGTGTTTCCATGAACTTAAATAAAGAAGCAAAATTCATTTGACATGAACACTTACAGTCATAATGAATAGCTACACAGCAGTACCACACAACAACTTAATTTATCACAACAAATTCAAAAACAGCAGCACTACACAACAGTAAAATAATAGCACCACACAACAGCACCACACGACAGCTTAACATTATCACAACAAATTCAAAAACAGCAGCACTACACAGCAGTAAAAAAAAATAGCACCACAACAGAAATAGCAAATCTGCCCAGCAACAGAAAAAAACAGATAACAAACTGGAATTTTAATAACAATAGCAGTTTTCAACAAATCTGCCCAGAAGACTACGACACAAATCTGCCCAGAAGACTGAAATGTTGGATGCAAAATTATGACCCCCAAAAACTTACAGACATTTGGTCATAATCAGACCTCCAATTTACCATCAAATTAAACAAACAAAAAACAGTAATTACAAGACTACTACGACACATCATTTGTTTCTCTTCCTTGGCACCAACTTCTCAATTCTTTGCCTACTTTGCATTTCCAACTGTCCTCCAGTAATAGCAGTTTTTCCCTTCAATGTGAGGTTTCTTGGTGAGTAAGGAAGGTTTGATGGAACATTTAAACCATTGTGATCACCTTTGAATGCAATTACCCTTGATCCTGAAGGTTGTGATGGTTGTTGTCTCTGTTGAAGCCTTGTTTTTTCTTCTGACACAACCATAGGCTTATAGCTGGTTCATCTTCTACTTCTAGATGCTCAAAAGCAGCACCACAGCTTGAAGTCTCCCTATAGACACTTGGTGTAGGCATGAAAACAAACTCTAGGCCTTGACTTACTTGACTACATTGGGGTGCAGTAAGGTTGATTTCTTCTTGTGGATGTTGCCCCACTTCTTCATCTTCATCAAGCATTCTTTGCCTTTTCTCCTTGTTGGGTGGCTATTAAACAAGTTAGATGTTAGATAAATCCATTAATGAGTAAAATAATTTACTAAACTAATTATTACCTTGTCAAATCCCCTAGCATTATGCTTTGTCTCTCCACAATTGCTGCACGTCATAACTCTTCCCTTCCTAGAAACTCCCCACTCCCCTTTCCTCTTGATTGCTTCATCTTTTTGCCTTGTTCTCTTGATTTTAGGCCTAGCAGCCAACTCGATTAACTCGGGTGGTTTCATTGCTTGAGATTCTTCAACTTTCCAAAAATTTTCACCCCCTGACTGGCTGCAATTTGTGTTGATAAGTAAGCATGTATGCTTCTTTGCTATACCACCAATTTATTTCATTCAAAGGATCCATCTTCTTGTACAGGATGGCTTTAATGGCATAGGGGCATGGAATTCCAATGAGATTCCATACTCTACATGTTCATCTCTTCATAGCCATATTGACAGTGTGCCTATCTCCCTCTTCTGTGACTTCATATCAAAATTCACCATTGGAGTTAACAACACATTTGTTAGCTATCTTTAGGTACTCATTGTATAACTTCATGCTATGTGGACTGAAATATGGTGCCCATAATCTAGCAGATTCTTCTCTCTCTCAACTGGTTCATTAGCTTAATCCTTATATCCTCAAGCATGTTAATGATTGGCTTCTGCCTAGCTTCTGAAATCCATGCATTTACGGATTCTGTGAAGTTGTTGTCAACTCTTTAGTTCTTACACACTGTGTCAAAATAGGCTCTACACCAAGCTTGAGGAGGATATTTGAGTAAAGCTTCAGTAGCTTCCTTATCCATCTTGCCAATGCTCTTCAACTGGTCATTGAAGTCTTCCTCATATGAGCACCATGAACACCACCATAACAACTTCTTGAACTCATCAGTTTTCCATTTTTTGCACCAGTTTGCTTCAATGTGTTTGACACAATATCGATGAATTGACTCTGGAAGCACAGTATGGACTGCATGAATAATACCTACATAAAATAAATTCAAATAAGAATAGTGAAAGGACACAAATAAGATAGACTTAACAGTAAGGATATTAATAACTAGAATGAAAAGATTACCTTCTGTATGTCTGACATGAAGGTAATTCCTTCACCATCTTTGAGATCCAATGACCTTTGAAGAAATTCCAAGAACCAATTCCATGTTCTCTTAGTTTCATTGTCAACATTGTCCAAGCTAGAGGATAGGCTTGGTTATTACAGTCTAAACCAATAGCAATTAACAATTGACCTTTGGCTTTCCCTTTAAGGAAGGTCCCATCCAAGCCAATGAAAGGTCTCAAACCTTCCTTAAAACTCATCTTAAGTGCATGGAAGCAAATATACATTCTCAAGAATCTTCTAACACCTTCAGCAAGTGCATCCTTTGACAAGTTAATGATCACATCACTCCCTGGATTACTTTCTCTAAGTTCAGAGGCATATGCCTCAAGTTTATTGTAGCCATCTGTAAAACTACCTTCTAGTTTCTCTAAAATGTCTCTTTTAGCCCTCTTACACTTTCCATAACTGACATTTGTATTAAACACATTTTTGATATCCGCTCGCATCTCTTTAATATTATACATAGGATTATCTTGAATCTTTTTCTTGAAATAATGTGCAATTGTATGATAATCAACCCTACTATTATCAAATGCTTCATCACAAGTATGTTCTGATTTAAGTGTCTTTATCCTAACACCTGGAAGGTCTCCATCCCCAGAAATGAGAACAACAATAGGGCAACCAGGAACATATTTGTACCTTAATCTTTCTTTATCACTTTTTTGTTGTTTTAAATCCTTTTTGTTTGCCAGGGAATATAAGTTAATACATTTTCTTGCTTCAGGTATGTCCTTGAAGCTCATGCCCTTATACAATTCCTTGAAATTTTGCAGTCCAACATCAATTTCTCTATTTTTTTTAGATGCAATTGTTTTTAATTCCTCATAATCATACCCTACCTTATCACCCTTACTGTCATTTTCACTCTCACTCTCACATTCAACCTCACTACAATCTGTACCAACTTGAGTTAGTGATGGATGTGAATCAGAATAATGGATAATATTAGGAACATTCACAGATAATTCACATTCATCTACTGCATAGAAGTTAAGACACTTAAACTCATCCGAAATTAAAGACAATAATTGTCTTATCCCAGAATCATCAACTACTTCGTAATAGTTACCAGAAGGTCCATTTACAATTAGCTGTTGAACACCTAAATACATCAATTCCCCAGTGTATTCATTTACTAGATCAATAAAGAAAATAAGGTCAGGGTCATAACCTTCCCAACTGTGAACAAACTTCTTTGAATATAAGACATGGGGTTTTTTGATCCAATCCCCACATGATGGAAAATTATGTCCACCAAAGTCATATTTAATATCCTGAAAAGTTAAGAAAACATTAAACTTAAAACTCCAAAACTGATCCTTAAACTTGATCCTTGAACTTCATCCTTAAAACTGAATTTAAAACATATCCTTATAACTGAAATTAAGACTGTTAATTAATGTTATAACTGAAATTAAAGTAGAAGATTAAACTGAATTATTTTTAAAAAGTAAAGCGTTTAAAAACAGAAATTTAAACTAAAGGGTTTCTAAAAACTGAAATTAAAAATGATTTATTAAACTGAAATTAAGACTAAATGCTCTAAAATAACTATTAAACAATATAGGAAATGTTATCAAATAATAAATTAATGGACCACAAGGAAAGACAAACATGGGAAACCAAGAAAACAGTAAAATATTCAATAACAAGACGAGATAGAATAAGAAAGTGAAGACCCACTAGCTTTAAAATATTTTTTTGGGGTCCACAATCATACACCGACAAAAAAATACCTTAGACCCCAAACTTAAGACCCCACAATCTCAATTCTGCCACCATTTTTTCATTAAATAAACAAAAAGGCCAAAAAATACATGGACCACAAACTACACAAAAATTCAAACAAAGTCCGTCTCGAATATGTACATAAAACCCATGCAAACAAATTTCACTCATAAAAAACACATACAACGGTTAACCACAGCTCATACTCAAACTCATAACAAAATTAAAATAAGACCAGACCATACGGTTCGATTTTCACGGCAAATATAAGCAAGAAAATACATATAACACCTTAAACAAACATTTACTTGAAGAA
Source organism: Nicotiana knightiana (assembly GCA_005239525.1). Lineage (NCBI taxonomy): Eukaryota > Viridiplantae > Streptophyta > Magnoliopsida > Solanales > Solanaceae > Nicotiana > Nicotiana knightiana. Next base: position 15,910 of record ML417488.1, read on the forward strand.
AGCACTAACCTTTAACTGCAGTTGTAGGAGAAAGCATGAGGATAAATCGATTTTTAATGGGGGGTGTGATGAACCCCAGGGGTCTGATTTGAGGGAGAAGAAAAGAAGATTTTGGACATATGGAAAATGGGGCTGGTTTTAGGAGATACCTGCCCAAATAACGTTGGCGGGTTAAAAGTATATGGGTCGGGCAGGCAGATTTTATGTAAACTAATGGGTGGGTCGTGTGGTCCAATGAAAAGCTGCCACGTGCCCCTTAAAAAACTGGTGGGGTATATTTAACAGGTGAAGGGTAAATATAAACCCACAGTATAACAGTAGGGATATTTTAATAAGAAACTCAAACGGGGATAAACAAGGCCTATTTATGATAGTGAAGGGCAAACCAGACCCTTTTCCATTTAAAAAGAGTGGTCAAATACAAAAGTGGTGTGTCATAAATACACATTTGGAAGGTTTGGGTGTGTCAAAATATCTCGTAATCAACAGGTGTGTAAGGGAGATTTCGGTATAAGTTCAGGTGGTATTTTATGTATTCTGCCTTTTTTTCACTCTGTACTTCGATAAATTCTTACCTTATTTTTGTGATGTATTTATCAGGTAGAGATCTGTTAGTCATATTTATACTTTAAAATAACAGAACATAAACGAGAAATACATAACTAAAAAGAATCATAATTGAGAAATCTTTATGTCAACAAATAAACAACTCAATCTAGCATCTAACAGTTTTGATTTCAAACTAACCTCTGCAAATATTGAAATAATTTTTGGAAGGTACTGATAGTTGGGACCAATAAGTTCTTTGTCTAATTTGCAAGTGAGAAACTTTGGTAAAACACTGAAGAGCAGAAAACATTACACATTAGAGTTCGCAAACTATACTAAAAAAGAATTAGATAAATCCAAGTAAGCTACCAAGAAGATAATTTTGTTGCTGTAAAGATAAGGTATCTGCGGCTAACTCAACTCTAAAAAGTAGTTCATGAGGGGAGGATTTCCAAAATCCATACAAAAAGATTATCGGTCCATCCCAACCAATGTGGACTTTAACCCACTCTAAGACCCCTCGTACGCCCATACTACCAACTAGAGCATCGACAATATATCATAGGGGCCAAACGGGAATGAACCATTGAACCTGACTCTGATACCATAATTGTCACCAATAGAACTGATATCATAAATCCAGAAGACCATAGATGACTTCATTTTTGTTACAGAATGTACATAGTCCTATTCTTATATATTATTCATAGAACAATTAGGTGTAGCAGATTTGTAAAGATATTTAGGATTATTACACATGTATAAACACCAACTCTTACTCTTTGAATGACACACAGAAAAGCTTCTACATTACCTTGTGTTGTTACAACTTCCAAAAATTCATTACACAAGTCTTTTTTCTTTTTCTTAGTAGATGAAATTACAGTTGGTACCCATAACATCACAATTCGATCGAGGCAGCATAATCCCTTTGTTGGGACAAACACAATACTTATTGGGATTCGTCGTTTGGACCTGAGAGTAATGTATACAAGAAAACGAAATTGCTGTATAAATATACATATTGAAAATTCAACCAAAAAAAAGGAGAAAATATAATTAAGGAATTAACCTTGAAAGCAACAGGGTTTTCGGTCTTATTTGACAAATAAAGCGAGCAAGAGATCTGTTTGTTCAGCTCGACTAATCAACCCCACATACAGAGAGAAAAGTATTTAAAAAGATTAGGAAAGAAAATCACATTAAAACAGGAAAGAATCTATGGGAAATGAGGAAACTGACAGGGAAATTTGAGCTCAAGGGGTTTTATATTCAGAAACTCTCCACTGCTCATTTTCTCCTGAAAGCAGAAAGTGAATCAGATGGGGAAAAAAGAAACATTTTCTATCAAACAACATTTTTGAATATTACTTTTGTAGTTTCTTTCACTACCACTAATAAGTCAAATGAACACATCACATTCTAGAAAACTCAAATACTCATATAATATGAGATTGAGGGGGTAAACAGAAAAGGAAATAATTAAGGTCTTAAGATCTCTATTTTCAGGTATAGCAGAAAAAGAAAACTGAGAAATCTAAGGGTACATGTATCTGAATAAATATATATGTTTTTCCATTTCACGAGAGGAAGGAAAAGAAGGGAACTGCAGGGAGTATCAGCGAGCGTATCAAATAGTCAGGAAGACAACGGAAACAACAACAACAAATAACAACAGGGTGGGGACTGGGGAGGGTAGTACGTACGCATACCTTAACCCTACCTGATGCAGGTAAAGAGACTGTTTCCAATAGACCCTCAGCTCAAAAAGGGTAAGAAGAAGGGGAAAGCAAGAAAGGAACACTACTAAAAATCCTGCAAAAAGCGACCAAAAATTTGCGACCAAAATCGGTCTATCCAAAAAAGCGACCAAAGTTGGTCGCTAAATTGGATAAAATAATTAAAAAATAATTGTATATATATATATAAGAACATGAAGCGTTATGAACACATGACCGAGTTGTTTTAGGGATTGATACATATATAAGGCTATCAAAGTGTGTGTGTGTATATATATATATATATATATATATATATATATATATA
>ML417490.1:867-27241 GCA_005239525.1 Nicotiana knightiana
AAGTTGCATCCACTAAGGAAATTCCAGTCTCTTCGGAAGGGATGATTCCAATCAATCAACTAAAGGAGTTTATTTAAGGGACTATAAGAAACAAATATGAAGTTGCTTCCAAGTCCTCCTTTACCTACGCAAAGCCATACACTTCAAGGATCAATATGTTGAAGATGCCTACTGGCTATCAACCTCCGAAATTTCAACAGTTTGATGGCAAAGACAATCCAAAACAACATGTGGCGCACTTCGTTGTGACATGCAACAATGCTGGGACTTATGGAGATTACCTCGTCAAACAGTTTGTCCGCTCATTAGAAAGAAATTCTTTTGATTGGTACACGAACCTCGAGGCTAGATCTGTTGATAGCTGGGATCAACTAGAGCAAAAATTCTTCAATCGCTTTTATAGCACGAGACGTACTGTAAGTATGATAGAACTCACAAGTACTCGTTAAAGGAAGAGTAAACTAGTTATCGACTTTATTAATCGTTAGAGGAATGCAAGCCTCAACTGTAAAGACAGGTTTAGTGAAGCTTCTGGCATAGAGATATGCATCGAAGGCATGCATTGGGTATTGCTCTTACATATTGCAAGGTATCAAGCCTATCACATTTGACAAACTTGAAACTCGTGCCCATGACATGGAATTGAGCATGGCCTCCACTGGAAATGAAAGGCTGCCCATCTATGAACCTCACTAAGGGAACGACAAGCAAGAAGTCAGAAAATGGAGCAAGTTTATACCAAGATCTGAAAACAAAGAAGCTATGAATGTCAACACATCACCTATGAAGTTCACGACGAAGGTGAGAAAAAAGCAGAGTATGACATCCACTTCGTTTCAAGATAAGCCAAGTGGAAAGTTAACTCTAAAAGAAATGCAAGAGAAAGAGTACCCATTTCTGGATTTTGATGTGCTAGCTATTTTTGAAGAACTCCTCGAGTTAAATATCATTGAGCTTCCAGAGATGAAGCGACCAAATGAAGCTGGGAAAATTGATGACCCAAATTACTGCAAATATCATCGACTTGTGAGCCACCCTCTGGAAAAGTGCTTTGTCTTCAAGGACAAAGTTATGGACTTGGCTCGTGAAAAGAAGATCGTGCTTGAAGATGAGAAATCAAGCGCGAACCAAGTCTCTATCACATTTGGCTCATTCAGTCTAGATGAATTATGTAGTTTTAAAGAAAGTAGAGATGAAGAATTACTGGAGAACTACAAAGTTGAAGACAGTCAATCTGAGGACGGTGAAGGTTGGACATTCGTGACTCGTCGTAGGCGCCAAAAAAAGAGCCCACGAAAAGGATCAATGGAACAACCAACAAGGAAAATAATGGTGAAAAGGCCTAGGAGATGGAATCCAGTTAACCATGAAAAGAAAGCGAAAATGGAGGTGCATCACCTCAAAAACCACGACATCAGGTGACCTTGGAGGAGTTTTTACCAAGTTGGTTTCGCACGAAGATTTCCCATGGGAGTAGATGCCTCTTGGTTCCATACTGACGAAGGGAAAGAAAATAGTGATGACTTACCATTGGCACCATCTTCGTAAAAGCTTATCGAGTCCAATCCTCAAGAAGTTAATGCTTGTGAGGAAAAATTCACGTTCACAAATGACGATCTTCTGCTAAGTGACACTCCTCATAACCGCCCATTGTACCTGGTTGGCTATATGCGTGATGAAAGGGTAAATCGAATTTTCGTTGATGGAGGATCTTCAGTGAACATTTTTCCAATTCGCACTGTGAAAGAACTTGGTATTCCCATGAACGAACTCTTAGAAAGTCATGTGATGATCCAGGGATTCAACCAAGGAGGGCAAAGAGCCATAGGCGCGATCAGGATGGGAATCACTATTGAAGATATGTAATCAAGTGCATGGCTGCATGTGATCGATGCGAAGACTTCATACAATGTTTTGCTTGGAAGGCCTTGGATACATGAGAATAAAGTAGTTCTATCTACTTACCATCAATGTTTAAAATACTATGAGGGTGAAGTCGAGAAGAAGATAGTTTCTGATGATGAGCCATTCACCGAGGCAGAGTGACACTTCGCCGATGCAAAGTTCTACTTGAAGAACCGCATTGTGAATGAGCAAAAATTTGATGATGGCATGAAAATCAAGAATGACGAGCGCATAAACAAAAGAGTTGAGGTGACTATTGGTAAAGCCAAAGCCGTTACTGAGGAGGTACAACCCAACGTGAATAAATCTCATAGATTGGATAGTGCATCTTATGGCAAGAAAGTAAGTACTAAGCTCCAATATGTCCCTAGAAGAAAGAAAGACGAGGGCAAATCATCTAAACTCCAAACCAACACGCTAAAGGAGTTAACTCTTTCGGTAAAACGAATTGAGGCAGAAAGTCGTCCTAAAAGCCGCTTGCAGGGTTCGTAGCCCAAAATCGTTTCCATAATGTGGCACTCCCTACAAAGCGAACATATGAAGGTTTTGATCCTAACACTTACAAGATATTTTTGAAAGATGGATACAATCCCGATGAGCCGTAAAAGTTAGGGAAGCTCCCATCAGAATCTGCAATGAGGCAACCACGTGAAGGTTTGGGATACAAACAACCGTCACCAGTGCGCATCCCAATAAGGAGGGTGAGTAGCAATTATATCACTGTAGAAGACGAATCTACCACTTCTAACAGGCCTTCCGTCTTTGACAGACTTGGAAAATCAACTGTGAGAACCACCGTATTTGAGAGATTGGGTCCATTAAAGAAGGGGAATAAGTTCCAGAGAAATTATTGAAATACAAGAACACCCGCTTCGTCCAAAATTCAGAATATCTCTAAAGATTTCCAAAGTTTGGTTCCTTCTAGACTGAGGCGACAAAGAAAAGTCATGGTTTATTATGATGAAGTACTGAAAGTGAAGCCATACATTGTGGTTTATACAAAAGAACGTGATGACGACAAAGAAAGTGTGGGTTCTTCGTATCATGTCACTGTTCAAGGCGAGAATGGTGTTCCATCTTCAATGGAGGATAATGCAGGATTGGACGATGTTTCACCATGTTATCACATACCTTCAATGATGGGGACCCTCGAGAAGACGAAGATGCAAAAGATGCTCCGCCAGAACTTGAAGAAGGGGTGAAAGCAACGATTGACGCCTTAAAAGAAGTTAGCCTTGGCACTGATGAAGAACCAAGACCCACCTACCTAAGTGCTTTATTAGAAGCTGATGCAGAAAGCAGTTATATTGAGTTACTCAAGGAGTACCGGGATATCTTTTCTTGGAGCTACAAATAGATGCCTGGCTTGGACCTTAAAGTGGTAGTCAATCACCTTGTGGTCAAGAATGGCGCTCGTCCTGTTAAGCAAGCTCAAAGACGCTTTAGGCCGGACTTGGTTCCCCTGATTGAAACTGAAGTTAACAAACTCATTGAAGCTGGGTTTATTCGGGAATTTAAATACCAAACATGGGTTTCAAGTATTGTCCCTGTAAGGAAGAAGAATAGCCAGATTCGAGTATGTGTTGACTTCAGGGATCTCAAAAATGCATGTACCAAAGATGAATTCTCGCTTCCTATTCCAGAGCTGATGATCGATGCTACTACTGGTTACGAGGAAATGTCTTTCATGGACTGTTCATTGGGCTATAACCAAATTCGCATGGTACCAAAAGATGAAGAGCTTACTGCATTCCGTACCCCAAAGGGTATTTATTGCTACAAGGTAATGCCTTTTGGATTGAATAACGCTGGTGCTACTTACCAAAGGGCTATGCAGAATATTTTCGACGATCTTCTCCACAAGAATGTTGAATGCTATGTTGACGACTTGGTGGTAAAATCAAGAGATAAGGGCGACCACTTAAAAGACTTAAAAATGGTATTTGAGTTGCTCTGGAGGTACCAACTTAGGATGAATCCATTGAAATGTGCCTTTGGAGTAACTTCTGGAAAGTTCCTTGGTTTCATTGTCCGACATCGAGGGATCGAAATCGATCAAGCCAAAGTGGATGCCATTTTGAAAATGCCTAAGCCTCGGGATATTCATGAATTGAAAAGTCTGCAAGGAAAGATAGCATACCTTAGAAGATTCATCTAGAACCTAGCTGGAAGGTGCTAACCATTTAGTCGCCTCATGAAAAAAGGCGTTCCTTTCAAGTGGGACCAAGCTTGTATCAATGCCTTTGAAAGTATCAAAACCTACTTGATGAGGCCTCCAGTTTTAGCAGCTCCTATACCTGGAAAGCCATTGATACTATACATTTCGGCGCGTCTGTTGGCCCAACAAAATAGTGAGGGGAAAGAAAACTCTCTTTACTACTTGAGTAGGATGATGACACCAAACGAACTGAATTATTCGCCAATTGAAAAGTTGTTCTTGGCGCTAGTCTTCTCAGTCCAAAATTTGAAGCACTACTTTCAAGATCATGTCATCTGTCTTGTTTCAAAAGCCAATCCCATTAAGTTCGTGATGTCAAAACCTGTTCTTAGTGATCGACTGGCGATATGGTACCTCCAATTTCAACAATTCGAGATTTTTTACATCCCTCAAAAGGTTGTAAAAGGACAAGAACTGGCAGGCTTCTTGGCAGATCATCCGATACCTGATGACTGGGAGCTAACCGACGAACTATCAGATGTGGACACAATGGTCGTTGAAGTTCAACCTCCATGGAAGATGTACTTTGATGGCACTGCGCACCATGGGGGAGTTGGTGCTGGCGTAGTATTTGTCACTTCCCAAGGTGAAGTCTTGCCCTACTCCTTCACCTTGACACAACTTTGTTCCAACAATGTTGCTGAGTATCAAGCATTAATACTTGGGCTTGAAATGGCCATTGATATGAAGCAATTGCAGTTGCAAGTCTTTGGTGACTCCCACTTAGTAGTCAATCAGCTTTTAGGTAGTTAAGAGGTCAAGAAGCCTGAACTACACCCATATCATGATTATGCTAAGAAGTTAATGGGGTGGCTCGGTGATGTGACTATTCCGCATATGCCAAGGAAAGAAAATAAGAAGGTTGATGCTTTAGCTTCCCTAGCTTCATCATTAACCCTGCTTGATCAAGCGCAAGTTACTGTCTGCCAAAAATGGGTAGTACCGCCGCCAAATGAGGCTGAAGGTGAAGAAAATAAACTCAAGCATCTTGTCGTTGTTTCTGAAGTTGAGAAAGAAGAATGGCGACAACCCATTATTGACTAATTATGCTATGGGATACTTCCAGAAAATCCGAGGAGAAGGACTGAAATCCTTCGTCGCGCACCTCGCTTCCTTTACTACAAATACACTCTATACAGAAGGTCGTTCGAGGGAGTACTCTTGAGATGCTTAGGGGAAGAAGAAGCACTCCAAGCTTTGCAAGAAGCACATTCTGGGGTATGTGGGTCACACCAGTCAGGACCAAAGCTCCACTTCCATATAAAAAGGATGGGATATTATTGGCCGACGATGGTAAAAGATTGCNNTAGTTTCATTCTGAGTTTAGTCGCATAAGCTTAAAAGATACATAATCCCCTAATCGTTGTCCGAATGAAGTACAATGGAATGTCATTCATTCAATCAATATTTGAAAATCGAGCTGGGATACCATTCTTTTGTTAAACTATAGATACCATTTGATTTAAAGAGGGAAAGCCGCTATGGTAAATTGGTGTCTTCAATGAAATTATTAATATTTTTTTGGAGGTTGCCAAGCATTTGCATTGAAGTCGGGGACCCATTATGCCTTAACGTTCGCCAAACCTTCAAGTTATTATGGTCTGCCTTCATGATATTGAAATTCAGAGAGACTTGGACCCAAGATATTTGGTGAGAATGAAGCTCTTGAATTTCAATTTTTTACAATTAAAAATAACTCTTACAATCTCAAGGCTCCCACACCAAGATACAAATATTTTGGTGAAGTCGTGCTAATTTGAAACTGCCGGCATATCAGGAACCAAAGTTGACTTCAAAATATTATCTGAAACTATCCTTAAGGCATTAAATTTTGCATTTTGTATATATTATATATTTGAAAGTTAAGTTTCCAATAGATCAAACGGTTCATGATTTTGACATTCCTACATCAACATACAAAAGTTTTGGTGAAGGTTTGCAAATCTGAAATCGTCGCCGCGTCAGAATTTAATATTGATTTCGAACCATTATCTGATTCTATACTTAAGGAATTAGATCTTTCATTTTGAATATATCATATATGTTCAAGTTAAGGTTCCAAAAAATCAAACGGTTTGTGATTTTGACTTTTCTACACCAAGATATGATTTTTTTGATGAGACTGCGCAAATATGAAATTTTCAACATGGTGAAATCTAAATTTGGTTTCAAAATATTATCTGGGTCGATTCTGAAGGTGTTTGATTCTAAGTTTCGGATATGTTTTATATATTGAAGTCTAATTTTCTAGAAATTAAACGGTTCATTATTTGGACTCTCCTACGATGAAATATGAATCTTTCGTTACGAGTACGAAAAGCTGAAAATTATGCGACCAAGATAATGTCGGGCAATGTAAAGCAAAAGAGAAGCAATCTTATTTAAGATGAAATAAATATCCACAAGGTCAATCTAAAATAAATATAAAAGGGGAGATAATGTTAATAGCCTAATCTAAACAAAACTTGTAGTTGATCAATTCTTGACAGCTAGTCTCCAGGTTCTTCTTCATCTCCTCCAAATTGGCCGAATCTTCATCAGTCAGCAAATTTACGTTGTCATATAAAGAGACCTCAGTCTCGGCAGCTAAAATTTTTGTCTGAATCTCTTCAACCTCCTTTTGAGTCGCTTCTATAACACCTTCGAGGTTCTCCCTCTCTTGTTGTAATGTCTGCAACTTCTTTATGACTCTCTTCAGTTTCTTGTCACTACAAGAAACTTTCTTGACTTTCTCACTTGCTTCAAGTTTGAACGACTCGAGGCACTCTTTAGCTTTAGAAATCAGCTCTAGATTCTCATCTTCACTGGTCTTATCATCGATATTGAATCACTCTTGGTCATATGATGCGGCAAGCTCAAAAATAGAATCCAGTAAACTCTCTAATAGAGAAAGATCCAAAATATTCGTCTTCTTCATATCCTCGAAAATCTCAACGATTTTCTCCCTATAAGATGAGAGCAGTTCTGTATGAGTTTTGGAGAGTCTGTTGCAAATATCCTCCCAAAGTCCCAAGACGAATTCCTTTTTGCAATTAAAGACAATGCTATTTCCTTCAAAAATAGATACTGTTATATTTGTCATCGGTGGGACGCGAATTATCTCGTTTAGAGTTGGTTGGTTCAGGGCTCTGTCATGAGTAAGAGATGACTCCTTTGAAGATGACTTCACTTTAGATGTAGGCCCTCCAATAGATTCGTTACTCACTTGCAGCTTATCATGTGGGGATACCACCGGATGCCCAATGGCATTTAACTGCATAAGAGAAAGGCAAAGAAAGTGAATATTTTTTTAGTAGAGTCATTCGTTCGGTTAAAAAAATAAAAAGAAAGGTCAAGGTGATTGTATTTTTACCTCCTTGTTACAAGCTGTAGGCGTTCTTGAGGGACTATCAACACTTGGAACCTCTATGATCTCTATTGGGTTAGGCCGTTTCCTTTTCCAGTTTTGATCTTCATTGGTACTCTGTCTTGTATCTTGAGGAACTTGTGTGCTAAATGGAAGAACTGGAGGGTGCTTCTCCATATCCGTTGAAGTGCACACCACCTCTTTCAAGCCGCCTTTGAGGATTTAAGCTTCCTTTTCTTATGTTGTGTAGCTACTTTTGGGATTGGAGTACGTGGCTCTTTAACTATTGGAAGCGTCTTTCCGACACCTTGATCTTCACCTCCTAAAGAAGTAGTAGACTTTAGCCCAACATTGTCTACCAAAGCTTGTAAATTATTCTCGAGAAACTTCCCATGCACTTTCTCCCACCAAGACATATAATTGGTGGAGAAAGGATTCTCCACAAGATCCCATGTTGGGGGAAAACCTGCACGTGACATAGACCGATACAGTGTGCAAATCCTCCAAAATCTGAGTCCTTCATCTAGAGATGCGTTACGGATATCATTCTCCAAAAAACCGGGGACGTTCTGGTAAAACCCAAATTGACGACCAAACCGATGCGGGCTATATGGCTCTATGATGAATGAGTTACCATACCTCAAAGGGAGGTAATTAGAGCGTAAGCTCGTGAAGTAATTTGACTCCAACTCTTGAGGGGCATAATTATCCACATAATAATAAGGACGAGAATTGGTTAACATTGTCGGTGTCCAAACTATATCCTCCCTAGTGTGGATGCATTTTCTCACATCCTTCTCGTCAAAGTAACTCGCAACTCCCTCTCCTAAGTATGCCACCATCAAAGGGGCAGACGGACCCTTAGCAAGTGGATAATGGGTTTTGAGGTAATGTGCAAGCCAGCCGTAAATATAATGAATGGGAAAACAAAATTTAACATGATCAAGTTGAGAAGAACATGAAATGTTATTCAAACCATGATAAATACTCCCCAAAACTGGGACCGCAAGGCTAATCTTTCGCCCGCCTGTCATCGTGCTTTCCATCTTAAAAGTCTCGGGACGAATGGAGTTTTCTACCTTGGGAGACACGCACATAGCCAAATTGATAATAATGCTGCTACATAAGTTTCATCTTTCTTTTCAGCCCTCACCCTAAGCTTGGAGAATAATACTTCTTGATCACTCGACCACCTCGTTGTCTCGGGAATAACTCCGTTAGGATTATGTGTCGACTTTAGGCGTGCGGATTTCTTTTCCTTTCGTAGTGGGGAAGGTTTATATATCAAAGTTTAGTTATACCAAAAATTTATCCACTTGTTGAAAGAGACCTTTTGGTTAGCACCCGTACCTTCCTCAAGATGATGAAAGGAAGCAAATAAATACTCGCAAGATCGAGGGATAAATGTTATTTGTTTTTCGTCCAAACCAATAAGTCTCTTGTCTCAGGTACCACTTCTTCATATGGAGAACCCGCAATGGGAAGACCTCCAAGGATATGTAAGTCCCAAAGAGAGATAGATAGTTCTCCAGCTGATGTAAGAAGTGTGTTCGTCTTGGGACACCAAGCCTCAGAAAATTCTTGCAAGATGTTCGAGTTTCGATCATAAGTGAAAAGTGAGGCATAGACAACATCATAAATGTTTGCTGTACTCAGGGATTTTTGGCTTCCACCAAGTACATCTTCAGCCCATTCCCAATATCTTGGAATATGACGATACTCGCCCTCAATTGTTGTTGCGTTTCCCCACTGTACTTCGCCTTGAATTATGCGACGTCCTAAGTTCGGAAAGGTGCTAGCAATGTTTATGTGGCGATGGATTGGCGCTTGGAGATACCACATCTTGGACAATGTATTAGAAGTTGATTTGTGCTCCAAGGTCTAGTTTTCTACATAAAGGGAGTTCCTCAAAGAGGTCACCCTAGAGGGGGAGGCCAGACCAGATACTATGCTCTTCCAGCCCGTTCCAAGGTTGTTGCTTCTGATTCAGTCATCACAGGTATTATCCTTGTCTGTCATAGGGATGCATCGGTATTATTTGACCCAGGCTCTACGTATTCATATGTGTCCTTTTATTTTGCTCCACTTTTAGGGATATCACGGGATTCTTTGAGTTCCCTATTTATGTATCTACTCTCTTGGGAGACTCTCTAGTTGTGGACCGCGTATATCAGTCGTTTTTTATTACTCTTAGTGGTTTTGAGACTAGGGCTGATTTATTATTTCTCAGCATGGTAGATTTCGATGTTATCTTGGCCATGGACTGGTTGTCGTCCCATTGTGCTATTCTTGATTGTCACGCTAAGATCATGACGCTGGCCATGCCAGGCTTGCCGAGATTAGAGTGGATAGGTACCTTAGAGTATACTCCCCGCAGGGTTATTTTATTTCTTAAGGCTCAGCGGATGGTTGAGAAGGGGTGTGATGCGTATTTGGCCTATGTGAGAGATGTCAGTGTTGATACTCCTCCAGTTGAGTTAGACCCAGTAGTCAGGGACTTTCCTGATGTATTCCCAGCTGATCTTCCGGGTATGCCTCCCGACATAGATATTGATTTCGGCATTGATGTGTTGCCGGGCATTCAGCCCTTTCTATTCATCCTTACCGTATGGCTCCTCCTGAGTTGAAACTGTTTAAGGAGCAGTTACAGGAGTTGCTTGATAAGGGTTTCATCAGGACCACTGTATCACCTTGGGGTGCTCCAGTGCTATTTGTGAAGAAAAAGGATGGCTATATGCGTATGTGTATTGATTATCGGCAGCTGAACAAGGTTACAGTGAAGAACATGTATCCTTTGCCTCGCATTCATGATTTATTCGACCAGTTACAGGGTTCCAGAGTATTCTCCAATATTGACTTGCGATCTGGCTATCATCAGCTGAAGATTCGGGAGCCGGACATCCCGAAGACTACCTTCAGGACCAGATATGGTCACTATGAGTTTCTTGTCATGTCATTTGGTGTAACGACCCGGTCGGTCATTTTGAGAGTTAGCGTCCCGATCCCCTAATAACTGCTTCTCCTATGTCTATTTGTGTTACTGGAACTTGTCGGAGCGTTGAGTGGTGAAATTCTGAGTGATTTTGGACACATAGTCCTTTAATGTGAATTTTAGCTTTAGAAATTGGACCGTAGGTAGAACTGTGTGAAGACAAATCTAGAACAGAATTTCATCGACTTCGTTAGCTCTGTTGGGTGATTTTGGGGTTAGGAGCGAGTTCGGAATGTGTTTTCGAGGTCGGTTATAGATTTAGGCTCGAATTGGCGAAAGTTAGAATTTCGGCGATCTCGGCCGATAGGTGAAATTTTGATATCGGACTCGGAATGGAATTCCAAAAGCGACAGCTGGTCTGTAATGACATTTGTGACCTGTGTGCAAAATTTGATGTCATTCGGACGAGTTTAGACGTGATTCGGCATCGGATGTGGATTTTAGAAATTTCATAAGTTCTTAGGCTTGAATCTATGAATACTTAATGATTTTTATGTTATGAGACGTATTTATAAGGCTCGATCAAGTTTGAATGAGGTAGTAGGGTTGATTGGTAGTTTTGGTTGAGGTCCCAGGGGCCTCGGGTGTGTTTCGGCGTTCAAAACGGACATATTTTTGGCCTAGTCTTCAGCTATTTTTCTAGTTTTTAGAGCAGCAGGTAATCATTCAGTGTGATCGCGTGTTTTGGGCCGCGATCGTGTAGAACAAGTTTAGGCCCAGCTATTTTTGGCCAGTGCGATCGCAGAAGGGGAGTCGTACCCGCATAAGGTCATTGGGCCGGGCAGGGGGAGTTTTGCTCTGTGCGTTCGCGTGGGCCTAGCTGCGAACGCATAGGGTCCAGTCCGGTGTGCTCCGCGATCGCAAGTGCTTCTATGCAACCGCACAGTGTCCATTTTAAGGAGGTGAGGCTTACTCTATGCAATCTTTTCCGTATGTCCGCGATCTCACTTCACAATTTAGGCCTGGGCCGAATATTAAAACCCATTTCGAGGGTTTAAGCCTATTTTCACCATTTTCGAATTTTGGAGCTCGGGAAGGGAGATTTTTGAAGACTTTTGCACCTAGGTAACTTGGGTAAGTGATTTCTAACCTACTTAGATCAATTTCCATGATTCCTAACTTAAATCTGGTCATTAGAATTCGAATTTGGGTGGAAGATTTGGGAAAAATTTGATAAACTTCATAGACCAAATTATTGAGTTTTGATTGGGTTTTTGACCTCCGATTTGAGAGATTTCATATGTTTAGACTCGTGAGTGAACGGTGTCCGAAAAATATAATTTTACCCGATTCCGAGACGTGGTCCCGGAGGACTTTTTGGGCAAATATCCTAATTTCGCGTATTAGCTTCGAATTTATTAGCTATTTTGATTCCTTAAAGTGTTATTTACATTATGCAATTGAATTTATTAGATTTGGGCCACCCGGAGTCGGATACTCGTGTCAAGAGCGTGGTATTGAGTTGATTAGCGCAGTCAAGGTGAGTGGCTTGCCTAACTCTGTGTTGGGAACTTCCCCTTAAGGATTTTTGTACTGATTTTTGTTACGTGGACGCCGTGTACGTGAGGTGACGAGTGCGTACACGGGTCATAGTTGCTAAATTTCACTCTTTCCTTTCATTGCATCACTCATTTTCATTCCTTTATTACTGTCCCCTGTCTTAACTGAGTAGTTAGCTTAAGAATAATCATGCCCACCTGTCCTTACTTGATTTCCTCTTCATTGCTACTAGTTGCACCATGCTTAGGTAGTTTTACTGTATTCTTGCCTGTTGATTTTTCCTGAACTGTTTAATTAAGTCGTATCCGACATACTTCTGCATTGCATATTTAAATTGGGAATACGGACCGAGATCCGGGAGCTTTCCCCATGTACCGCATTGCATATTTAAATTGGGACTACGGACTAAGATCCGGGAGCTTTCCCCCTGTACTGCATTGCATATTTAAATTAGGACTACAGACTGAGATCCGGGAGCTTTCACCCTGTACTGCATAACATATTTAAATTAGGACTACGGACTGAGATCCGGGAGCTTTCCCCATTGTACTGCATTGCATGTTTACTGTTGGGATATATGTTGTGCCGAGCCGAGGACTCTTTTCTATTATTATTTCTTTCAGTTCCATTAATTTTGTTTATCAATGCTTATCTATATTTCACTGTTTAGATTTATACCTGTCTTGTTTTAAAACTCGGTAGGGCCTCAACCTGACCTCATCACTACTTGACTGGGGTTAGGCTTGGCACTTACTGAATACCGAATGTGGAGTACTTACGCCCTTCCTGCGCATGTTCTCCCCATGTGCAGATCCAGGTACCAGTGCACCGTAGAGTGACTAGGCGTATCTCAGTAGCTGTTTAGGAGACCACGAGGTAATTCTGCCGCGTCCGCAGGATCTCACGAGTCTTCTTCCTACTCCAGTATAGTTATAGAAGATATATATATATATATATAGATACATTTTCCTTACTCCTTTGTATAGAGCTACAGTAGTTCAGAGTTTGTGACTTTGTGATTTTCTGGGTTTTGGGAAAGTAAAAGTTGTAAATGCCGAGCGGCTAAATTTTATAGTATTGCTTCTTCTTTACTGTTTCTATTATTACTTTGTCTTATTTTCAACAAATTTTAGGCTTACCTAGTCGTAGAGATTAGGTGTCATCACGAGACCATTCAGAGGGTAACTCGGGTCGTGAAAAGTTGGTATCAGAGTGTCTAGGTTCATAGAAGTCACAAGTCACAAGACGGTTTATTAGAGTCTCGCGGATCGGTGCGGAGACGTCCGTATCTATCTTCGAGAGGCTATGTAACTATTAAGAACAATCATATTCTTTGAAATTCTGTGTCGTGCTAGTTACTGTCATCAAAATTCTAAAATTCTATTCTACTCTTGCTCACAGATGGTGCGGATCCGTACCAGACGTACTGATGATCAGGCACCCGATCCCCCAGCTAGAGCCACCAGAGGCAGGGGTCGGGTAGAGGACGAGCACGCGGTGCAGCCCGAGCACGAGCGAGAGAAGAGTCGGAGGAGCCCCCTGCAGCTACAGTTGGAGGGGCACAGGAGGTCCCTACTATTACTCCAGCCCTCCAAGAGATTTTGGCTCAGTTCCTAAGTGCCTTCAGCACTCTGTCTCATGCAGGACTACTCCCGATCACTCCCGATAGCTCCAGCTACATCCCAGGCCGGGGGAGGGGCACAGACTCCCACAACCCGTACTCCTGAGCAGAGGGTCCATATTGGGCAGGTTCCAGAGTACATTTCTATGCCCCCAGCAGCTCCAGCTCAGCATGAGGCTAGGGTTGCTGTTTCTGAGGCAGAGCAGCTCCGACTTGAGAGGTACAAGAAGTACCACCCACCTGAGTTCAGCAGATTAGCTTCAGATGATGCCCTGGGTCTTCTTGAGGAGTGTCATCGCATTCTCCACACTATGGGTATTGTTGAGACGAGTGGTGTTTCTTTCACCATTTTCCAGCTGAGAGGAGCAGCCTATCAGTGGTGGCGTGCTTTTGAGCTGAGTAGTCCGGACGAGGAAGCTTCACTTACTTGAACTCAGTTCTCCGAGATGTTCTTACTTGAGTTTTCCCTCAGAGCCTCAAGGATGCTTGGTGTGCGGAGTTTGAGCAGCTAGGCCAGGGTACCATGACTGTGTCAGAGTATGCAGTCCGTTACAGCGATTTGGCTCGTCATGCACCAGCTTTGGTCGTCACTGTCAGAGAGAGGGTTCGACGCTTTATTGAGGGACTCCACCCCAGTATTCGGACTAGCATGGACAGAGAGCTGGAGATAGATATCACTTACCAGCAGCCCATGAGTATTGCCTGGAGGATTTAGAGTATGTTAGCCCGGGACAGGGAGGAGAGAGAGGCCAAGAGGTCTCGAGAGACTGGTCATTTCTTGCTCCTCCTAGACCTTAGGAGCCTTATTATGCACCACCAGTATCTCATGTGCCTCCTGCTCGAGGTGCTATCACTGGCCAGCCCAGCAGGCTAGTTCAGAGCCAGCAGCAGCCGCCACGTCCTCTGAGGGGTTTTTTTGGGTATGGTGACCCTCGTTATGTAATCAGAGATTTCCCCAAAGCTAGGAGGGGTGCACCACCTCAGACTTATCAGGTACCACGTCTTCCACCGGGTCCTCCAGCTATTCTCCCAGCCCCAGCTGCTACCCACCTTCTCAGACAGCTCGAGGTGGAGGTCGGGGAGGTCGAGGTCGCCCTAGAGGGGGAGGCCAGGCCAGATATTATGCTCTTCCAGCCCGTTCAGAAGTTTTTGCTTTAGATTCGGTAATCACAGGTATATACTCGTATGTATCTTCTTACTTTGCCTCACATTTGGGGATATCTCGGGATTCTTTGAGTTTCCCCGTATATGTTTCTACTCCTGTGGGAGATTCTCTTATTTTAGACCGTGTATATCAGTCGTGCTTGATTGTTATTAGTGGTTTTGAGACCAAGGCTGACTTACTATTACTCAGCATGGTAGATTTCGATGTTATATTGGGTATGGATTGGTTGTCTCCTTACTATGCTATTCTTGATTATCACGCCAAGACCGTGACGCTGGCTATGCCAGGACTACCGAGGTTAGAGTGGAGAGGCTCCTTAGAGTATACTCCTCGTCGAGTCATTTCTTTTCTTCAGGCTCAGCGGATGGTTGAAAAGGGGTGTGATGCGTATCTGGATTATGTGAGAGATGTTAGTGTTGAGACCCCTACAGTTGAGTCAGTCCCCGTTGTCAGGGATTATCTTAATTTTTTTCCAGCTAATCTTCTGGGTATGCTGCCCACCAGAGATATTGATTTCGGCATTGACTTGTTGCCAGACACTCAGCCCATTTCTATTCCTCCTTATCACATGGCTCTTCCTGAGTTGAAGAAGTTGAAGGAGCATTTGCAGGAGTTTCTTGACAAAGGTTTCATCAGGCCCAGTGTATCACCTTGGGGTGCTCCGGTGTTATTTGTGAAGAAAAATGATGGTTCGATGCGTATGTGTATTGACTACCGGCAGCTGAATAGGGTGATAGTGAAGAACATGTACCCATTGCCACGCATTGATGATTTATTTGACCAGTTACAGGGTGCTAGGGTGTTCTCGAATATTTATCTGCATTCATGTTATCATCAGTTGAAGATTCGGGAGCCGGATATCCCGAAGACTGCCTTCAGGATCTGATATGGACACTATGAGTTCCTTGTTATGTCATTTGGGCTGACCAATGCCCCAGCAGCCTTTATGCACCTGATGCACAACGTGTTTCGGCCTTATCTTGATACTTTCATCATCGTGTTCATTGATGACATTCTAGTATATTCTCGCTCCCAATAGGACCATGAGCAGCACTTGAGGACCGTGCTTCAGACATTGAGGGAGAAGAAGTTGTATGCCAAATTTTCTAAGTGTGAATTTGGCTTGATTCTGTGGCATTCCTAGGCCATGTGGTGTCTTCGGATGGGATCAAGGTAGATACGAAGAAGGTGGAGGCGGTGCAGAGTTGGCCCAGACCGTCTTCAGCTACTGAGATCCGCAGTTTCCTCGGTTTGGCTTGGTATTATCGCCGTTTTGTGGAGAGATTTTCATCCATTGCAGCGCCCATGACCACACTGACCCAGAAGGGTGCCCCTTTTATATGGACTGAGGAGTGTGAGGAGAGCTTTCAGAAGCTCAAGATAGCCCTGACTACAACTCCTATGTTGGTATTACCTACCAGTTCCGGGTCCTATACAATCTATTGTGATGCTTCGAGGATTGGCCTGGGAGCGGTGTTGATGCAGGACGGTAGGGTGATTGCCTACGCGTCCAGAAAGTTGAAGGTGCATGAGAAAAACTACCATGTTCATGATCTCGAGTTGGCAGCGATTGTTCACGCCCTGGAGATATGGCGTCATAATTTATATGGTGTTCCCTATGAGATATTCACGGATCACCAGAGTTTGCAGCACATATTCAAGCAGAAGGGTCTCAATTTGCGCCATCGTAGGTGGTTGGAGTTACTCAAGGATTATGACATCACTATACTATACCACCAGGGGGAAGGCCAATGTGGTGGCCGACGCCTTGAGTCGCCGGGCGGAGAGTTTGGGGAGTTTGTCATATCTTCATGCAGCTGAGAGGCCTCTAGCCTTGGATGTTCAGTCCTTAGCTAATCAGCTCGTGAGACTGGATCTTTCTGAGCCTCGTCGGGTACTTGCTTGTGTTGTTGCTCGATCTTCTCTTTATGACCGCATTCGGGAGCGCCAATATGATGATCCCAACCTTCTGGCTCTTCAGGATAGGATTCGGCAGGGTGATGCTTGGTATGTGACCATAGGTGATGACGGTGTGATGAGGATGCAGGGCCGGATTTGTATGCCCAATGTGGATGGGCTTTAGGAGTTGATTCTTGAGGAGGCCCATAGCTCGCGGTATTCCATCCACCCGGGTACCGCGAAGATGTACCAGGATCTGAGACAACACTATTTGTGGCAAAGGATGAAAAAGGATATAGTGGAGTTTGTAGCCAAGTGTCTCAACTGCCAGCAGGTCAAATATGAGCATCAAGGACCGGGAGGGTTACTTCAGCAGATTGAGCTTCCAGAGTGGAAGTGGGAGCGGATCACCATGGACTTCGTGGTTGGACTTCCTCAGACTTTGAAGAAGTTCGCTGCTATTTGGGTGATCGTGGATCGGCTAACTAAGTCATCCCATTTCATTCCTGTGTTGACTACATACTCCTCCGAGAGGTTCGCAGAGATTTATATCAGGGAGATTGTTCGCCTCCACGGTGTTCCGGTATCTATCATTTCAGACGGAGGTACACAATTCACTTCACGGTTCTGGAGATCCATTCAGCAGGAATTAGGCACCAGGGTGGAGTTGAGCACGACCTTTCACCCTTAGATGGACGGGCAGTCCGAGCGTACGATTCAGATTCTTGAGGATATGCTCCGTGCCTATGTGATGGATTTTGGATGGTCATGGGACCGATACTTGCCACTCGCAGAGTTTGCTTATAATAACAGCTGCCAGTCCAACATTCAAATGGCGCCGTATGAGGCTTTATATGGTAGGTAGTGCAGGTCTTCAGTGGGATGGTTTGAGCCGGGCGAGGCTTGATTGTTGGGTACATATTTGGTCCAGGACGCCCTGGACAAGGTGAAGGTGATTCAGGAGAGACTTCTCACAGCTCAGTCCAGGCAGAAGAGTTATGCGGACCGGAAGGTTTGTGATTAGGCATTTATGGCTGGTGATGGGGTTTTGCTTCGGGTATCGCTTATGAAGGGCGTCATGAGGTTTGGGAAGAAGGGTAAGCTGAGTCCGAGATTTATTGTCCCTTTTGAGGTGTTGCGGCGTGTTGGGGAGGTTGCTTATGAGCTAGCCCTACCTCCCAACCTAGCAGGACTTCTTCCGGTATTCCACGTCTCCATGCTCCGTAAGTATCACGGTGACTGGACTCATGTTTTGGATTTCAGTTCAGTCCAGTTGGACAAGGATTTATCATACGTTGAGGAGCCAGTAGCTATATTGGATAGACAAGTCAGAAAGCTTAGGTAAAAGGATATTGCGTCAGTAAAAGTTCAGTGGAGGGGTCAGCCGGTCGAGGATGCGACTTGGGAGACCGAGCATGATATGCGCAATCAGTACCCTCATCTTTTCACAGCTTCAGGTATGTTTCTATACTCGTTCGAGGACGAATAATTTTCTTAAGAGGGGGAGAATGTAACGACTCGGTCGGTCGTTTTGAGAGTTAGCACCCCGATCCCCTAATAACCGCTTCTCCCATGTCTATTTGTGTTATTGGAACTTGTCGGAGAGTTGAGTGGTGAAATTCGGACTGATTTTGGACACATAGTCCTTTAATGTGAATTTTAGCTTTAAAAATCGGACCCTAGCTAGAACTGTGTGAAGACGAATCCGGAATGGAATTCCATCGACTCCGTTAGCTCTGTTGGGTGATTTCGGGGTTAGGAGCGAGTTCGGAATGTGTTTTCGAAGTCGGTTGTAGATTTAAGCTCGAATTTTGGCGAAAGTTAGAATTTCGGCGATTTCTGTTGATAGGTGAAATTTTGATATAGGACTCATAATGGAATTCCGAAAGCGAAAGAAGGTCCGTAATGTCATTTGTGACATGTGTGCAAAATTTGAGGTCATTCGGACGAGTTTAGACGTGATTCGGCATCGGATGTGGATTTTAGAAATTTCATAAGTTCTTAGGATTGAATCTATGCATATTTAATGATTTTTATGTTATGATACGTGTTTTTAAGGCTCTACCAAGTTTGAATGAGGTATTAGGGTTGATTTGTAGTTTTGGTTGAGGTCCCGGGGGCCTCGAGTGTGTTTCGCGTGTTCAAAACGGGCATATTTTTGGCCAAGTCTTTAGCTATTTTTCTGGTTTTTAGAACAGCAGGTAATCATTCAGTGCGATCGCGTATTTTGGGCCACGATCGCGTAGAACAAGTTTAGGCCCAGCTATTTTTGGCCAGTGCGATCGGAGCAGGGGGTCGCGACCTCATAAGGTCATTGGGCCGGGAAGGGGGAGTTTTGCTCTTTGTGTTCGCATGGGCCTAGCTGCGAACGCATAGGGTCCAGTCCGGTGTGCTCCGCAATCGCAGGTGCTGCTGTGCAACCGCACAGTGTCCATTTTAAGGGGGTGAGGCTTACTCTATGCGATCGCATCCGTATGTCCGCGATCGCACTTCACAATTTAGGCCTGGGCAGAATATTAAAACCCATTTCGAGGGTTTACGCCTATTTTCACCATTTTCAAATTTTGGAGCTCGGGAAGGGCGATTTTTGAAGACTTTTGCACCTGGGTAACTTGGGTAAGTGATTTCTAACCTACTTAGATCAATTTCCATGATTCCTAACTTAAATCTGGTCCTTAGAATTCAAATATGGGTGGAAGATTTGGGAAAAATTTGATAAACTTCATAGACCAAATTATTGAATTTTGATTGGGTTTTTGACCTCTGATTTGAGAGATTTCATATGTTTAGACTCGTGAGTGAATGATGTCCGGAAAATATAATTTTACCCGATTCCGAGACGTGGGCCTGGGGAACATTTTGGGCAAATTTCCTAATTTCGCGTATTAGCTTCGAATTTATTAGCTATTTTGATTCCTTAAAGTGTTATTTACATTATGCAATCGAATTTATTAGATTTGGGCCACCCGGAGTCGGATACTCGTGGCAAGAGCGTGGTATTGAGTTGATTAGCGCAGTCAAGGTAAGTGGCTTGCCTAACTCTATGTTGGGAACTTCCCCTTAAGGATTTTTGTACTGATTTTTGTTACGTGGACGCCGTGTACGTGAGGTGACGAGTGCGTACACGGGTCATAGTTGCTAAATTTCACTCTTTCCTTTCATTGCATCACTCATTTTCATTCCTTTATTACTGTCCCCTGTCTTAACTGAGTAGTTAGCTTAAGAATAATCATGCCCACCTGTCCTTACTTGATTTCCTCTTCATTGCTACTAGTTGCACCATGCTTAGGTAGTTTTACTGTATTCTTGCCTGTTGATTTTTCCTGAACTGTTTAATTAAGTCGTATCCGACATACTTCTGCATTGCATATTTAAATTGGGACTACGGATCGGGATCCGGGAGCTTTCCCCATGTACCGCATTGCATATTTAAATTGGGACTACGGACTGAGATCCAAAAGCTTTCCCCCTGTACTGCATTGCATATTTAAATTGGGACTACGGACTGAGATCCGGGAGCTTTCCCCGTGTACTGCATAGCATATTTAAATTCGAACTACGGACTGAGATCCGGGAGCTTTCCCCATTGTACTGCATTGCATGTTTACTGTTGGGATATATGATGTGCCGAGCCGAGGAATCTTTTTTTGTTATTATTTCTTTCAGTTCCATTAATTCTGTTTATCAATGCTTATTTATATTTCACTTTTTAGATTTATAACTGACTTGTTTTAAAACTCAGTAGGGCCTCAACCTGACCTCGTCACTACTTGACTGGGGTTAGGCGTGGTACTTACTGAATACCGAATGTGGAGTACTCACGCCCTTCCTGTGCATGTTTTCCCCATGTGCAGATCCAGGTACCAGTGCACCGTACAGTGACTAGGCGTATCTCAACAGTTGTTTAGGAGACCGCGAGGTAATTCTGCCGCATCCGCAGGATCTCACGAGTCTTCTTCCTACTCCAGTATAGTTATAGAAGATATATATATATCTATATATATATATAGATATATATATATATATATATACATTTTCCTTACTCCTTTGTATAGAGCTACAGTAGTTTAGAGTTTGTGACTTTGTGATGTTCCGGGTTTTGGGAAAATAAAAGTTGTAAATGCCGAGCTGCTAACTTTTATAGTATTTCTTCTTCTTTACTGTTTCTATTATTGCTTTGTCTTATTTTCCACAAATTTAGGCTTACCTAGTCGTAGAGACTAGGTGCCGTCACGAGACCATTCGGAGGGTAACTCGGGTCGTGACATTTGGGCTAACCAATGCCCCAGCAGCCTTTATGCATTTGATGCACAGTGTGTTCCAGCCTTATCTTGACTCCTTTGTTATTGTGTTTATTGACGACATCTTGGTGTATTCTCGGTCCCAGGAGGATCATGAGAAGCACTTGAGGACCGTGCTTCAGACTTTGAGGGAGAAGAGATTGTATGCAAAATTCTCCAAGTGTGAGTTCTGGCCTGATTCAGTGGCATTCTTGGGCCACATAGTGTTTTGTGATGGGATCAAGGTAGATCCAAAGAAGGTGGAGGCGGTGTAGAGTTGGCCTAGACCATCATCAGCTACAGAGATCCGTAATTTCCTTGGGTTGGCAGGGTACTACCATCACTTTGTGGAGGGTTTTTCATCTACTGCAACACGTATGACCAGACTGACCCAGAAGGGTGCGCCGTTCAGGTGGACCAAGGAGTGTGAGGAGAGCTTGTAGGAGCTCAAGACAACTTTGACTACGACCCCAGTATCAGTGTTGCCTACGGGTTCGGGGTCCTACACTGTCTATTGTGATGCCTCGAGGATTGGCCTTGGAGCAGTATTGATGCAGGACGGTAGGGTGATTGCCTACGCGTCCAGAAAGGTGAAGGTGCATGAGAAGAATTATCCGGTTCATGACCTCGAGTTAGCAGCTATTATTCACGCCTTGAAAATCTGGCGTCATTATTTGTACGATGTTCCCTGTGAGATTTACACTGATCACCGGAGTTTGCAGCACTTGTTCAGGCAGAAGGACCTTAATCTACGTCAGCGGAGGTGGTTGGAGCTACTTAACGACTATGATATCACCATATTATACCACCCGGGGAAGTCCAATGTAGTGGTCGACGCCTTGAGTCGCCGGTCGGAGAGTTTGGGGAGCTTGGCATATCTTCCAGCGGTTGAGAGGCCTTTAGCCTTGGATGTTCAGACTTTAGCCAGAAAATTCGTGAGGTTGGAAATTTCATAGCCTAGTTGGGTATTATCTTGTGTGGTTGCTCGATCTTCTCTTTATGACCGCATCAGAGATCGCGAATATGATGACCCACACCTTCTAGTTCTTCAGGACAGGGTCTGGCGAGGCGATTCTAGATATGTGTCTATAGATGATGATGGCTTGATGAGGATGTAGGGGCGGATCTGCGTGCCCAATGTAGATGGGCTTCGGGATTTGATTCTGGAGGAGGCCCAAAGCTCGCGGTACTCTATCCATCCGGGTGCCGCGAAGATGTACCAGGACCTGAGACAGCACTATTGGTGGAGAAGGATGAAAAAGGACATAGTGGAATTTGTGGCCAAGGGTCTCAACTGTCATCAAGTTAAATATGAACATCAAAGACCAGGAGGATTACTTCAGCAGATTGAGCTTCCAAAGTGGAAGTGGGAGCGGATCATCATGGACTTTGTAGTTGGACTTCCTCGAACTTCGAGGAAGTTCGATTCTATTTGGGTGATCGTGGATCGGCTGACCAAGTCAACTCATTTCATTCGGGTGCTGACCACTTATTCTTCAGAGAGATTGGCTGAAATTTATATCAGAAAGATCGTCTGACTTCACGGTATTCCACTATCTATCATCTCAGACAGAGGTACGCAGTTCACATAACGGTTCTGGAGAGCCCTACATCAGGAGTTGGGCACCAGGGTGGAGCTGCGCACAACCTTTCACCCTCAGACAAACGGGCAGTCCGAACGCACGATTCAGATTCTTGAGGATATGATCTGTTCCTGTGTGATGGAGTTTGGAAGGTCTGGGACCAATACTTTCCACTTGCACATTTTGCTTATAATAACAACTACCAGTCCAGCATTCAGATGGCGCCGTATGAGGCTTTGTATGGTAGACGGTGCCGGTCTCCAGTGGGATGGTTCGAGCCGGGCAAGGCCCAATTGTTGGGTACAGAGTTGGTCCAGGATTCCCTAGACAAGGTGAAGGTGATTAAGGAGAGACTTCGCATAGCTTAGTCCAGGCAGAAGAGTTATGCGGACCGGAAGGTTCGTGATTTGGCATTTATGGCTGGTGATCAGGTTTTGCTTCGGGTATCGCCTATGAAGGGTGTCATGAGGTTCAGGAAGAAGGGTAAACTGAGTCCAAGATTCATTGGCCCTTTTGAGATATTGCGGCGTGTTGGGGAGGTTGCTTATGAGCTTGCCTTGCCTCCCAGCCTAGCAGGAGTCCATCTGGTATTCCACGTCTCCATGCTACGGAAGTATCACGGCGATTCGGCTCATGTATTGGAATTCAGTTCAGACCAGTTGGACAAGGATCTATCTTATATTGAGGAGGTAGTTGCCATTTTGGATAGGCAGGTCAGAAAGCTTAGGTCGAAAAAAATTGCATCAGTAAAGGTTTAATGGAGGGGTCAGCCGTCGAGGAGGCAACTTGGGAGATCGAGCAGGATATGCGCAGCCAGTACCCTCATCTTTTCACAGCTTCAGATATGTCTTTATACTCGTTTGAGGATGAACGATTGTTTTAAGAGGGGGAGAATGTAATGACCCGGCCGGTCTTTTTGAGAGTTAGAGCGTCGATCCCCTAATAACTGCTTTCCCTATGTTTGTTTCTGCTTTTGGGACTTGTCGGAGTGATTAGCTATGAAATTCAGAGAGTTTTGGGATACTTAGTCCCTAACTTTGAGTTTAAGCCTTAGAAATTGGAGCGTGGTTGGAACTGGGTGAACACGGGTCCAGAATGAAATTTCGTCAACTCCGTTAGCTCCGTTGAGTGATTTCGGGGTTAGGAGCGCGTCCAGAATATGGTTTCGAGGTCTGTAGTAGAGTTAGTCTTGAATTGGCGAAAGTAAGAATTTTGGCGATTTCGGCTGATAGGTGATATTTTGATATCGGCCCCGGAATGCGATTCTGAAAGTGGTTGTAGGTCCGTAGTGTCATTTATGACCTGTGTGTCAAATTTGAGGTCATTCGGACTAGTTTTGACGTGTTTCGACATCATTGTGGATTTTGGAAAATTTCTATGTTTTTAGGCTTGAATCCATGTATAATTTGTGATTTTGGTGTTATGTGATGTGGTTTGCAGGCTTGACTAAGTTCGAATGAGGTATTAGGACTGGTTGGTAAGTTTGGTTGAGGTCCCGGGGGCCTCGGGGGTGTTTCGGATGCTCAACGGGTCATTTTTGGACTTGTGGTGATTGTTGTTTTGCTGGTGTGAGTGCAACCAGTTTTTCTTCATCGCGATCGCGAGAGGGAGTACGAGATTGCGTAGAGTAAAATGGAGGACAGTCAGATTTTATGCATCGCGATCACAGAGAATGGGACACGATCGCATAGTGTAGGCAGCTTGGTCATCGCGTTCGCGTGAGCTAGGCTGCATTAGCGTAGAAGGAGTGAGGCAGCAGTGGAAGTTGAGCTTTTGCTCTTCGCGGTCGCGTTCGCCCAGTCGCGTTCGCATAGGGTTTGAGGAGTGGTGCATCGCATTCGCGTGAGTGTTTACGCGTTCGCATAGAGTAAAATCTTGAGGCGCAAAATTTGTTCTTCGCGATCGTGATGGTTCTTCCGCAATCGCGATTAAGGAAAATCTGGGGAGAATAAAAATGTTCAAAATCGAGGGTTAAAGTCATTTTTCACAATTTGGACTTGACAGCTCGGGATTAGGCGATTCATGGAGGGATTTTCACCTGGGCAAATTGGGTAAGTAATTCCTACTCGGTTTTGACTAATTTCCACGAATCTATGCTTAAATTCATCCTTTCATTTCGAAATTTGGGGTGAAAATTGGGAAAATTTTGGATAAAGTTCTTAGACCGAGTTTTTGAGTTTTGATCGAGATTTTGGTATCCGATTCGAGTAATTTTTGTATGGTTAGACTCGTGAGTGAACGGGTGTCCGAAATTTGTAACTTTTACCCAATTCCGAGACATGGACCCGAGGGACTTTTTCGGCGATTTCCCTAATTTCGCGCTTTAGCTTCACTTTCATTTATTAAACTAGTTTCTTGTAGTGATATTCACATTATGAAACTTATTTGAATAGATTCGGTCCATTCAGAGTTTGGTACTCGTGGCAAGAGCGTGATTCCGGGTTAAATTGAGCAGTCGAGGTAAGTGACTTGCCTAACCTTGTGTTGAGGACTTCCCCTTAGGATATTGATGCTAAATGTTGTGTGGGCGCCGTGTACGTGAGGTGACGAGTACGTACACGGGCCGTTATTTCAAAAATCTCATTTTTCGCTTACTAAAACATATATTATTTTTCTCTTCTATGAACTTGCTCTCATATGATAGGTTGTTTAGTTTAGATTAGGAAAGCATGCTTACGTGCTTAATTGCCTACTTGATTTTCTGTGCGCCATGATTAGTTAATCCCCTATTTTCCTTATCTGTGATTAGTATAAACTGTGTAAACTCGATGTTATGTTTGTCATTCATCCTGCATAGCATATTTAAATTGGGACTACAGACGTATTCCGGGAGATCCCCATGTACTGCATATTTACTTTGGGACTACAGACGTATTCCGGGAGATCCCCCTGTACTGCATATTTAAATTGGGACTACGGACGTATTCCGGGGGATCCCCCTGTATTGCATATTTACTTTGGGACTAAGGACGAATTCCGGGAGATCCCCATGTACTGCATAATTATTTTGGGACTACAGACGTATTTTGGGAGATCCCCTTGTACTGCATAATCATTTGGAACTACGGGACGGTATCCCGGGAGATTCCACCTTGTGATATATATTGTGTCGACCCGAGGACTCTCTTTACTGTAGAACTTATATTATTTTTCTTAAACTATTTACTGTATACATTACCTATCTTTGTACTATTTTAAATTGATTTATATAGAAATCCAGTAGAGCCTTCACCTGACCTCGTCACTACTTGACTAAGGTTAGGCTTGGCACTTACTGGATACCAAATGTGGTGTACTCATTCCCTTTCCTGCACATATTTTTCGTGTGCAGATCCAGGTACAAGCTATCAGCCTCATGGTTAGTCGTTGCTGTTGATTCCAGGAGACTGCAAGGTATTTCCGCCGCGTCTGCAGAATCCTCCGAGTCCCCTTCTGTTCTAGCTTGTAAAGATTTTCTTATGTACTTTCCAGCTTTTGTTAGAGCTAAAGTAGTGTTAGAAGCTTGTGACTGTCTGTGACATTCCGGGTCTTGGGGAGTTATATTTTGTATGAGCCGAGCGGCCAATATGTTATTTATATCATTGCCCTTATCCCCTGTTATTTCTTGTGTTTTATTTCAGTTTCTCCCTTATAGTAGGCTTACCTAATCGTAGAGACTAGGTGCCGTCACCGACAGTTTCGGAGGGTGAATCTGGTCGTGACATAAGCTAAATAGAAGCCACTTGGCAATTTTAAGACAACATTAAAAAATTTGAATTATAAATGAAAATATAATTAGTGGAAGTAGTTTAATGAATCTTATACTTAATCTAAATAGATCTTAGACAAATCTAACCAATATATCTACACTCAAATTTATATATAT
>ML417493.1:0-10412 GCA_005239525.1 Nicotiana knightiana
GGACCCGCTTAGCCCGGCCCACTTGACCCGTTTGGCCCGGGCCCGGCCCGTTAGCCACCCTTGCCCCATAAGATGTTTATATATATGTTGGTTTGGACGACTCATATCTTATATCACTATGGGGAGCAGCATTTAAAGGGTTGAATCTGATCCCTGTAATGATCAGATTCAGCCTCTTACAACTCACATGAGTTCTGTATGGTCCAGTGGGGACTAAAAGCCGAAGAATACAGATCCTAAAGTGTGAAATTTGTTGGCTTGAACAGGGGCAACAACTAACCTTGTTTCTTTTTATCTTTCTTCCTATTATTAGAACTTATGTATTTAATTTAAGAAAAATGTAATAGCGTAATTACAACCTTTTGTATATGCTTTATTTGTAATATAAGACTGGACATTATATTTATTCATATTAGCAGTCCTTTCTTTCAGTATGTATGTGTTCCCATAATTTTTAAAAAATGTGTATAATTAGCTCCAGATTTGTTTTGGGGTACACTGGACTCAAACATGGCTATGCTGGATAGTTTAAGATGGGCCAAACTATTGATAATGGCCCATCAAGGTCTGAGCATAATCCAGAAGGCCTGGAAAACGCGAAGAGCCTTTAGCCTCAAGGCTGTTTATTCTCCGACTTAAGTACAAAGTTTCAGGCATTAATATTTTAAGCACTCAGATTTGATAGAAAAATCCAAAGGCACCCTTTCTAAATCTTTTCTTACAAATTTGCGTTCAAATCAACCTGTCTAAATGACCCCCGTAAATACCTATTGAAGTTCTGGAAATAACTACTTTTAGATCAAAGGAATTTTGAAGTATATATAAATATGAATTTGCTATTCAAAGTAATCTCTCATTAGATTTATCTCGTGTTCTTAAGAGTCCAAATTTGCAGCAATATGTAGAATCAAGGTGTATATCAAAATGTATGAGTTTAGGTCATTTGAAGTTGATAAAACTATTTCAGTCAAGGTGCTATGTGTTCATTTGGCTATTTTAAATAAGTGATTGGAAAATTAGTATTTCGACTTTCTCTATATGATGACACGATTCTCTTTGTAGTTGTATAGATTTTACCCTTATTTGAATTAGTCACAATTAGGATTGGCCGAAGAGTTAAACGATAAATTGAGCTAAAAATGGCTATACCCCAAAGCATGTTGTCTTTAGACTAGTGAATATCATTTTAGGTAATCCTTAGGTAGAATGCCTACCATTACTTTAAAACTTGACAGAAATTGATCATTACCTCAAAATTGCAAGAAACTACACTCGGGAGTGGCAACTCATGCCCCCGACCTTCAATTCTAAATAATTAAAAATGCACATAGCAATCACGGGCGCATTTCATGTGACATTTTGCTATGTGTTCAAAAACAACAAGTGTACGTCATCGTAACTTGTCCAAGATAAATACATAAACGTCCTAATCGATCTTAAAACTAAAACGCTCTTTCAAAAAATAGAAAACTCAAACATCGCCGCAAATGGGCATTATAAAACCGTCTCGACCATAGTCTTGACTACGTAATCTAAACACGGGTGCGACAACTCATGTCCCCGTCTTCAACTTCAAACTATAATAAAAATCACATGTTATAATTGCGGGTGCATTTCATGTGGCGTAGTTATAATATGTCCCAAAAACAAATAAGTGCACGACATCGTGACTTATTTCAAGATAAATTCATAAATACTAAAAGTGGTTAAAAATTAAACGGTTAAATGCACAATAGGCAAAAGAATATGTAAATAATCAGACAATTTAGGCCAAATATTAATAGTAAGCAACCGTTCTAGAACCATGGAACTCGGGAATGCCTAACACCTTCTCCCGGGTTAATAGAATTCCTTACTCGGATTTCTGGTCGCAGACAAATTAAAACAGAGTCAAAATTTCCTCGGTTTGGGATTTTTAAAATAAACACGGTGTCCCGGAGCATCGTCAAAAATCTGGGTGGCAACTCTGAAATAAATAAATAAATCCCAAATCCGAATAATGTCACTTTAAGTGGACAAACTCCCTTATTACCCCTTCATTAATCAGGGGGTAGTGAAAAAGGAGGTGTGATAGTGACAACGTGCTCAAAGTTGGAATAATTAATCACATGGGAAGGGTAACACTTAGTATAATTTATGTTGGCTTGCCTAACCCTGTTGTTGGGCGCCATCACGACCCATGTGGGAAATTGGGTCGTGACAAAAGCATATAACAAAAAGTAAATCATTTCATTCAAAGAAAAGCATCCTACAAAGGGCCTGAAAGACGCCCCCACAAAAAAGAAAAAACAAAAACTAAGTACAAAAACATCACGCCACATCATCTTCGCCATCACCATCGCCGCCGACATACTTATCATCGTACCGAGGATCAGAAGCATGCCCGTCTAAATCATGTTCGTCATCGCCCATGCCGGCGTACTAGGGTCATAACCACAGGCGTCACTAGCTGCACGTGCCTTGACACGGGCGTCCTCGAACTCCGCCTCGGAAGCCTTCCCGGCCGTCATCAGAGCCCTATATATATCAAGTTGGGCCTCAACATGAACCCACTTTTCATACAACTCCCGATATCAGTAGAAGTATGAGAGGTAGACGGGGTTGCCTGCAGTTGCGCCTTCTCGGCTTTCAGGGCAGCGATCTGCTCGTTCAGTTCTGATAGCACCGCTTCCAAACCACCTATCTGCTTTTCAAGCCTCACTTCCTTAAGTGCCAACGTTTCTACCTCACTAGCCCGCTCGGACCTGCAGACGCGGAGGGTACCCCTTAGTTCTGGCGTTCTGGCTCTCATATGCGGAGGGCATCCATTCTGGCTCTCTCAATCCGCTCCAACTCTTTAGTTCTGGCGTTCAACTCGCCCCTCAAGCCGATGGCCATAACTTCGCTCTGTTCGAGCTCGATCCGCAAGGACGCCACCTGAGCCTGAAGATCAGCATCTTCGGCCATCACTCCCTTGCTCACCCCAAGCTCGTCTTCCTTAGCTCTCAGCATCCCCTCAAGCAGGCTGCACCTGCCAATAGTCCTCACGAGCTCACCATCTTTCTCCCTCATCTCCTCACCTTTTTATTTCAGCTCATCACGAAGTGTCTGAAACTGTCCGTCCTCGCTGAGTATGCTGACCAACGTTCGTTTCTTGGAACTATGTTCTCTATATTTGGACTCCATCTTTTTGTAGAGGACCGCCCTTTTCTCTTCCCGCCGATCACGCTCAATCTCCAAAATGAGGGTCTGGTAAACAAAACAAGACGGATCAGTAGAGGAAAACACCATGAAAGGAGTGAATGAAGTTAAAACGAGGAAGAAGAACTTACTCGCAAGGCCATGCCGGAGATGCCCAGTGACAGGTCCGCATCCTTAAGCTTCTGCAGTGTCCTGTTCTCAAAATCCGCGCACAAAGAAGCAAAATCCGGAACCACCCATTCTGAATTAAGGTTGTATTATGGTCCGGACCCGGGCCCAAATAGGCTAAACGGGTCGGGCCCAAGCGGTCCCGGGCCAAACGGTCCTGGAGGGTGGAACCGGCCCACTGTGGCCCTAAGCCCATATGGGCCCGGGCTAAGTGGGCCGGGCCTACAAGCCTATGTGTTCCGGGCTATTTTTTTTGAAATTTTATTATCTAAGGCTATTTTTTGTAAATTATATTATATAATTGGGACTTAAATTGAGAACTTCTAGAATCATTGGGAGTGCTTTAATTTGAATTGAGAATTTGAGTTTGAGAAATGAGAGATGAGTGAAGACTTGAAGACTTCAATTTGAGTTTGAGATTGAGAGAGATTGATGATTTTGTGAGTAAAAATGAAAGAATGAGGGGGTATTTATAGTTGAGAATAGGAAAAAAGTATAATTATAAAAATTTTGGGGTTAAAACAAAGTTTGGGGGGAAAATGGCTATTTTTGAAAGTGCCAAACGGTTAAATTGGCAAGCCAACGGCTATTTTTTAAACTTCCAACCATTGGCCAATTATCTAAGGTAATTCATTGTAAATTATATTATATAATTGTGACTTAAATCTTGTAATTCAAATTTAAACACAAAAAAATTGTAAAGAAATATTCAAGGGAATGCCTTATTATTTTTATTATTACGACATTAAAAAAAATGACAATATCTTTCTTAGTCTTCCTCCCCCCAATGGAATGTGCACAACAAGGTGCTAATACCACCATTAAAAGGAAAAAAAACTAATGAAGATGTGCCAAAATACAAGTTACATATTAGTCTACATATTATCTCTAACAAATTTCATAAATCCTTCAAGGTTCGGAGGAATTTTCGTTGGTGGTGGCGGAAAAGAAGCTTGTTCATCACCGCTTCCGGGTGAAGCAACATCCTCCGGAAGTTCCGCTAGCATTTATTTGTAAGCTTCATCTATCTCTGGTTGTGATTTAGCAAGTCCAAAGTTTCTTCTTTACGAACGGATCCAATCTCTGAAGAGTACTGATCTTTCCAAGCTCTCCCTCATAGACGCTCTATGATCACCGATTTGAAGTCTCTCTTGACTGAAAGCGCTCTCCGATGCCACTGTTGAAGCTTGAATACTTAAAATATCTCGAGCCATCCTTGAAAGAACCGGATAGTGTTTTTCTTTGTCCTTCCACCATTCCAAAATATTAAAGGAGCCGTCGGGATTCTCTGATTCAAATCCCTGCGACAAATAAACTTGAAGCTCATTTAGTTGTGAACTATCACCAATATTATCACCTTGAGAACCCCTGAACCCCGTCCAAACACTAAGTGATTTTAGTCCCGCAGTTATTTTAGATGATTGCGAACTAGGAAAAGTAGGAGTTGGAACATTTGGTCTAGCATGATCTAAGGCAAGTTGATAAGCATTATAAATTGTTTGAGCATTTATTTTAATTGAGGCTTTTGCATCTGCAAGTGTAGCAAATTCCTCATCTGAAAGTGATAAAGCCTTATAAATATTTGTATACCAAAAGTGAGGACCTCCTAATTTCATGGTAGGATTTAACATGACAGCAACATCATAAATAGGGGGATAGGGAAAAAATATTTTCTAATATCTCTCATAGAATAAATATGAAGTTGATAAATTACCCCACCCTCTGAAAACTGAGTAAACAAATTTGCAAGTTCTGCAATATAAACTAAATAGTTATAAATAGTAGGAAAATATTGCCCAGATAATTTATTGTAGCAACATGAAATTTTTCTAAAAATTCTACAATAATTTTAACATTAGTCCAATCCTGATTTGTAAGGTGTTCATTATCATCATCACCACCAACACGAGCATTAAACGTTGTTTTTATTGGATTTCTATATTCATATGCAACAACCAAACTTTCATACATGTAATTCCATCTAGTCGGACAAGGTTTAGGAACCTTTCTTTCTCTAAGGCCAAATTCATCGCATTTTTTAAAATATTCTCTAAGTCTACTTCTACAGTTTGAATAAAAAATCCAATTAAGAGGCATTTTAACCTTTTCAATTTCAACATTTAAAATTTTCATACCATCACCGACGATTAAATGGTAAATATGACAAATACATCTAACATGGAAAATATTACTAAATGCAGGATTTAGTGTAGTTGTAAGCAAAGCTATAACATTAGTGTTACTAGAAGCATTATCCATTGAAACTAACATTATTTTATCTCTAATGCAAAAATATCTACAAATATCTGCAACTGTGTTAGCAATAAACTTCCCTGTGTGANTGATTATAAACTTTTCTAATATAATGCACAAAGTGAGGGTTAGAAGGAAAACTATAGGGTTAGCACATAACAGTAACCATTTTTGCCAATTCTTCACGATCTTTATTTGGATCGTAATATAAAATGCCACCGGTAACAGTGTTAATTCTCTGTTGAATTAGATTTGACCCGGTACAAGGGTTAACCTGAGTACCTACACTTGTCCCCTCTTGCGCAAC
The DNA here is from genome assembly GCA_005239525.1 of Nicotiana knightiana. NCBI lineage: Eukaryota > Viridiplantae > Streptophyta > Magnoliopsida > Solanales > Solanaceae > Nicotiana > Nicotiana knightiana. Next base: position 5,909 of record ML417493.1, read on the forward strand.
TTTCATTTGAAGAAATCTAGCTTTATCTCTAGGGTGTGTCTTTATGTGTCTAGTCAAACTACCTGTACCACTACGGTCTCTAGTAAATTTATGAGCCATCAAAGTCCCACAAGTTTTACACTTAGCCTTATTTGACCTCTTAGTTGAATAAAAAAGTTCCAAACAAGAGATATTTCGCACCGTCTAGAAGGTTGTCTATTAAAAGTAGGGGTTACTACTGGAGGGTCAGGCGGGACACCATTTGGATTATTATTAGTTAGGTTAACTTCAACAACATGACTAGTAGGTGTATCATCTAAATCCGGTTGCATTTCATCGAAATCTATATTTTCATCATCATTTTCATCAATAGTTGGATTACCATAAAGGGCATTTATATGTTCATCATTTAATTGTTCACCTGGTGCAATATCATGGTACAATTAACTATCGGTAAATTGAAATAAAGGGTTATCACTATCAAGAATAACAGGTGGAGGAGGATGGATAACAGGTTTGGGTCAGGGAGCCGGGGGAGGAGTAGTAGCTTAGCCACTAGATTCACCAATCTTGGATTTTTCCTTACTTTTACCAAACATATTTTTCAAAGAATAGGACATATTAATTATAATTATACAAACTAAAACAAACAAAACTATAATATTAAAACTTAAGAGTTGGAACGAGTTTACCGAATTGACGAACAACTTCTTGAAAATTGTATAATGTTGAAGACTTGAATACTTCAATTCACCAACTTCACAATTTTTCACAAATTGCAATAATAAAGTAATAAATTATAGAAGAAAATTAGATAGAGATTGATAGAGATTGATGGTTTTGTGAGTAAAATGAAAGAATGAGGGAGTATTTATAGTTGAGAATAGGGAAAAAGTGTAATTATAAAAAGTTTGGGGTTAAAACAAAGTTTGGGGGTAAATGACAATTTTTGAAAGTGCCAAACGGCTAAATTGTCAGGCTAACGGCTATTTTTTAAACTTCCAACTGTTGGCCAATTTTAATTTTTTTTTGAATAGTCGTTAGGCCCGGTTGAACCAGCTTAGGCCCGCTAGCCGGTCCCGGGCTCGCGGTCTCCCCATGCTGGACCGGCCCACAGTGAGCTCGTAGGATCGCTTGGGCCCGGACCATACGGGCCAACCCGTTTATCCCAAAGCCCATGTGGGCTCGCAGGCCTGGACTGGTCCCGAGCTGGGCCCTGGACCACAATACAGCCTTATTCTGAATTAACCAAGAGGTTATAATCCACGGGGATGACAATGTTCCGATTATACCCCTCAGTCCTTATCTCTACGCGGGTGAACCTCTCATCAAAGGCCCGCACCTCCTCTGGGTCGATGTTGGAGCCTGACCCATCGTCTTCTATGAGGACGATTTTATCTCTCCCATCTGCAGATGACGTGCCGATCTCAGTCGTTCGTGCACATTCTTCCCCCGTGGTGGCCCCTTCTACCTCTGAAGGCCTCTCTTCCGTGGTGACCTCCGGCGCGAGAGCATCCTCGATGACCAATGGATCGCTAACTCCGTGTCCAACACAACCCATCCCCTCAGGCGCGACAACGTCCGTGGTGACCCTGCCAGTCTATAGCCTCCGCCTTTTTAAAGGAGTCGCCTCCTCCTCCTCCTCGGGAGTAGACTCGTCAATCAGGTGCATAATCTGGAGGGACGGAGTCACCCAATGACGGGGTTTGAGGATGATCACTCCTTATAGACTCCGCCAGTATGAACTGCATTCCAACCGAGGCGACCGCCTGGTAAAACGTAGGTACGAGAGCCTTCACCTTCTTGGGAGCTCGTCGACCTGACATAGAAAGGAAGCCGTATCAATAAACAACAATGAATAGCAACAGGCTATAACAAGGGCGAAATTATTACAAAACCGAAATCTAACTTACTGGTCGAAGGCTTGGGCCCGAACCTCCTATTGAAGGATGCCCAATCACGAATCCCTAGTGTATAAGGCAGGACGCGAGCTACCCAGTCGTTGATGTTGGAAACCAGAGAAGGTGGACGTATCTCAGCTAAAAAAATGAATGACCCAAAAAAACAAATGAAGAAAGGTAAACAAACGCACTTCGAAGGGTAAAAGATACTTATGATTGAAATTCCATTGCTCAGGGAATCCACACGGGTTCGCCACCACGTGCTCGATTTTGATATAGAAATAGCTGAACCAAAATCGACGTTCGCCTTGTTGTCCATCCCCGCCACTAACCCTTTGGTTCCGTGATGGCGAAGATGAATCATTGTGCCCCTGTAGAAGCTCGACGCAAAAAGGCATAGAAGGTGATAGACAGAGACTTCGCAGCCGGCCAGCTCCGTGGATTTCGTCAACATGAGAAATTTTTTGTAAAGGTACGAGGAGAGATGCGTCGGGCGGACGCCATTAAAATGGAAGAACTCTTCTGCTAATGGAAGAATATGAAGAGTATATCCACCAAGAACGGATAGGTGTAGAATGCGCAATACCCGGGCCGATGGACCTATATCACGTTGTTCCCCACCGGAATGATATCAATATGAGCGGGGATGTGGTATTTGGATCTAAGGGCAGAGATCTGCTTCGACCCTATCTCGGACAACACTAGCTCTGGGTCCTGAACGGGCTCTTTCGAGAAGTCGTTCCTAGAGATTGGTTTGCGTGGAATAACCTCCTCCACGGTGGGAAAGCTTTCGTCTTCCGCAACCATGGGTTCACCGCCACTAGAAGGCATAGCCACCGACAATGGGGTAGCATCAGAGACTATTTCAGAGTTGGGAGTCAAATTGGTCATTTTCCGGTAGTATATATGTGGTGGAGCCGGAACAAAAAGGATGTTGACGGTAGAAGAGATAAGAGGCAAGAACTGATGAAGAAGAAGAAATAGGAGGCAAAAATTGATGATGAAGAAGAAATGGGAGACAAGAACTGATGAAGAAGAAGAAGAGCAAGCAAAATTCAAAGATGATATAGGAAATGCAAAAGTTTCACCTAGAAACTTCTCCCCCTCTATTTATAAACAACTGTGGTGCCCGAATCGACGCAAACAACCGTCAGTGGCCCTAAAACCGAAGCGGCAAAGGCTCAAAAAATGACGTTGTGCATTGGAAATATGCGCAATGACGACGCACGTAGCCATGATGTCATCCTACACCTACCACGCTGATCATGACCCTTGGAACGACATGTCACCATTTCAGCGATGATCACTTCTACTCGGACATCATGCCGGTATTTCTCCTGACCAGTTGCAGATAAAGTCCGCTCACTGAGGTCGACTAAGAAGACGAGCTCAGTAAGCCGAGGGACTAACTGTATGGCTAGGCTCAGCGAATGCAAATGGATGAGTATGTCGAGGTCGAGTGTCACGACCCAAATTTTCCTCCGTTGGGTATCGTGATGGAACCTAGTCTTAGGGACTAGGTAAGCCTAAGATTTCCACTGAACGACAACTTTAATAAAGGAATTATAACAGTCTCGATATAGACATCTTGACAGAGTTTACAATTTTCCAAAACCCGGTAAATACAAGTCATAAGCTCTACGAAATCTTTCTATAAAATCTAAATACAACTGTCTAGGAATAAGTAAGTACAGTTGAATAGAAATAAAACAAGAAGGGGACTCCGAAGCCTGCGAACGCAGCGACAGGTTACCTTGAGTCTCCTCAGCAATGATCTGCGCAGCTACTAACAACAATAACCTGGATCTGCACACAAAATGTGCAGAAGTGTAGTATGAGCACACCACAACGGTGCCCAGTAAGTATCAAGACTAACCTCGGTGAAGTAGTGACGAGGACTAGTCAAGACACCACCGGTCTAATAAGTAAAAAGGCATAAACATATAAATGACCGAAACATAATATCTATCTAAAGATTTTTCAATACAATTAACAATACGATCGTATAATACAGAAGAAAATTCAATAATTATGATCAACGAACAACATAATAGAAATATGCAAAGAGAATGGAAAGAATGCAATTCAAATGGCGGGAATCACAACGCAATAAAAGCACTAGCAACTCAGCACTGCATCAATTTATTCATGTCAGGCCTTAGACAATAAACTTAATAAAACTGGTCAAACCTTCAAGTGAAAACCTTTAAATCGTGATTTTATTTTGAAAGCTTTAAAGATATACTCATTTCGGAATAGAGAAATTTTTTCTTTGAAACATATTTTATCTGAATGTATATTTATATAATTTTTTTATAAAGAGAAATCTTTAAAACATAGTCTCTTCAAAATACGTGGTGTTCAAATATACTTTCCCAAATACTGCTCTTTCAAATATCGTCAAAATACGTGATGTTCAAAATATACTTTCCCAAATAATGCTCTTTCAAATATCATCAAAATACGTGATGTTCAAAATATACTTTCCCAAATACTGCTCTTTCAAATATCATTTTTTCTGCAAGACAAATACTTTTCAAATATACTTTCGAAATAGAAGTCCTTCATACATAACTTTTCCTGGAGATAATTGCTTTTCAGCTATACTTTTCAATATATATATA
>ML417493.1:11146-52781 GCA_005239525.1 Nicotiana knightiana
GAGCTTTCCCCCTGTACTGCATTGCATGACAAATTCTGAGTTGCGGACTGAGTTCCGGTGGTTTTATCATTGAGGAGATGTGGATCGAAAGATATATATATATATATATATATATATATATATATATATCTTTCGATCCCGAAATCTCCCGAAATCTCGACCGTAGTCCCAATTTAAATATGCGATGCAATATATAGGGAAAGCTCCCGGATCTCTGTCCGTAGTCCCAATTTAAATATGCGATGCAGTACAGGGGAAAGCTCCCGGATCTTAGTTCGTAGTCCCAATTTAAATATGCAGTGCAGTACATGGGGAAAGCTCCCAGATCTCGGTCCGTAGTCCCAATTTAAATATACAATGCAGTACAGGGGGAAAGCTCCCGGATCTCGGTCCGTAGTCCCAATTTAAATATGCAATGCAGCCACTGAGGAAAACAACCAGAATGCGACAGAAATAACATATATTTCCACAATCGGCGCAAAAGCAAACAAAACCGAATGCAAAGTGCGATGAGCAAATCAATATAAAGACTTAAATCACAAAATGGTAAAACTCACTCATAAGAAGTAGCCACTGAAAGGAATGCCAATTACAAAGAGAAAACAGCATAACGAGGGGAAAACAAGACAAATATAGCAACGATTCTATATATTCAAGTTTGCAACCAAGAAACCAAATCATCCTGGCAAGGGAATCATCTATAACGAATCTCACTTAGAGAATTAGCTTCACCGAATAAACTCAGTTTGAACAAATGCTCAGTAAATAGGCAGCATAAAAGAATACCATCAACATGGGCGATCATCAATTAAACCTAAGTAGTACTTAAGAGGAAAATCATTTAAACCACAATGTACGACTCACGGGCATTCTTGACCAACGTATAGATATTCCAATTACTTGTTAGAAATTTATAGGGTGAGATTATACTAGTTTTAGTCACATAGGCAGCGTATGAAGAAAGATATAGTATAACGGTAGGAAAAATAAAGTCCTCATTTAAGTCAATTAAGATCATATAAGAAACAAGGAATGATAGGAAAGTACTTCTAATTTGAGTAGGGAGAGATGAAACTAGAAATCAGGAATTCAAATATAACAATTTCAATTCATACACGGGGAACATAAGGACCTAAAAATCCCTAAAGGGCAATCTATTTGCAAATAAGTCCGAGTACGCACTCGTCACCTCGCGTACGCGTACTACAATCAACATAGAAGACTCAATCCTAAGGGATAGTTCCCCCCCACAAGGTTAGGCAAGATACTTACCTCAAAGACGACAACCCGGTACTCAAAAATAGACTTCTCGGGCGGGTAGGCCTCCGGACGTCTCAAAATCAACTAAAACAACTTCAAAATACATATAAAACATATAAGGAACGATTCCGAATAATAAAGTTCCAATCTTTGCAAATTTATAAAAATCGAGCAGAAAGTCGACCTCCGGGCCCGCACCTCAAAACCCGACAAATTTTACAAATTTCGATTACCCATTCCGATACGAGTTCACCCATACTAAATTTATCCAATTCCGATAACATTTGGTCATTAAAATCATGAATTTTTATTTTTGAAGTTTTCTTTCAAAACCCATAATCCCCTCAACCCAAATCACAAGTTAAATGATAAAAACAAGAACTAATTTTAATTCTAGTGGAAGAACACTTACCCATTCGATTTGTGTGAAAAACTCTCAAACAATCGCCCAAAACCGAGTTCTAGAAGTCAAAATATGTTTAAAATGGTGAAACCCCCGATTTTGCAAACTTATAATCTGCCCAGATGTTTTGTGAATCACGATCGCGGGGATCGAGGCGCGATCGCGTTGAAGGAAAATGAAGCTGGTGTAAGATGTGCTCCGCGATCGCGGAGAATCTTATGCGATCGCGTACAAGGGGCAGGCTGGCTTCCGCGATCGCGGATGGAGTCATGCGAATGCATTGAAGGATTTTGGGGTGGTCCGCATTAACGCTACGGGAACGCGAAGGGCTGTTCGCGATCGCACAGAAGTACATCAGAAGGCAGATAATAGTAGTTTTAAAAGTGAGAAAAATGACCCGTGGTCTACCCGGAACACACCCGAGACCCCCGAAACCCCGTCTAATCACATTAACAAGTCATATCACTTAGTACGGACTCGCTCGAGGTTTCAAAACACATAAAATAACACTAAAACGACGAATCAAACCAAAAAAAATCAATGAAATTCCTCAAAGTTCTTTAAACATCAAATTTTGAATTTAAGGTCCGAATCACGTCAAACTAAGTCCGTTTCTTACCAAATTTCACAGATAACACATATAAGTCATATTGAACCTGTACCGGGCTCCGGAACCATGATACATGCCCGATATCACAGGTTTCACCTCAAATTTCATTTTCAAAAACCTTTATATTTTCAGAAAATAATTTTCTTTAAAAATTCATTTCTCGGACTTGGGACCTCAGAATTCGATTCTGGGCATATACCCAAGTCCCATCTTTTCCTACGGACCCTCCGGGACCGTCAAATCACGGGTCAGGGTCCGTTTACCAAAAATGTTGACCGAAGTCAACTTTATTCAAATTTCTAATATAAAATTATCGTTTTTATCAATTTTTCACATAAAGGCTTCCCGATTACACGCCCGGACTGCGCACGTAAATTGAGGTGAGATAGAAGGAGGTTTTCACGACCTCGGAACACATAATTAGCTAGAAATATACGGGATGGCCTTTTGGGTCATCACAATCTCCCCTCTTAAATAAACGTTCGTCCTCGAACGTGCTAAGATTCACTTTGAACTCATCCAATAACTGATTGAGCACTTCCAACACACATCCGCGGGTAATCCCACGTCACCGCAACCTACATAATCCTGATGACACCATCACAACTGCCATATAGCCTTCTCATCATCATCGATAATCCTCATACCTCAATTCCTCACTTTCTACTCATTTCCAAAAGACTCTATTCTAAATCCATAGCCGGCATTAGCCTCAACCAGCTGCATCAACTTAGGTCTACGCCCATAAGGCACGACCCCACAACATAGCACATCACACATAGGCTCAATAGCACTTTTGATCACCATAACTGCCCGAAATCAATTCAACATTGGCAATTAGTCCCACATATGGAAGAACTCTGTTTCCAAATCCCATAATACAGATAATGATGCAATAAACACGAAGACCTCATCATTAGACACCCGAATCACCGAGTCACAGCTAACACCACCAGGCACACATCCCCCAAGCTAAACTAAAGAACCACATAACAAAATGACTGAGTATGAAAAATAGAAGCATATAAAGGTACTATCAAACAAGCCCATAGTCATAACTCTCTATCAATACTGACTTACCAAAAGCAATATAACAAAGAAGAAGCAAAGCTTATGAACAAATCACAAGGATTCCATCCTGATAAAAAAAAAAAATTCCACCATGGTACTCAGCCCGGTCCAAACATATCGAATCACAAATATCACGAGGGTCTCGCCCTCAACTCTATGTCACATGTCGAATATATATCATACCAATAGAGATCTCCCTCTAATTCATCTCGGCTAACAAAATCATAGCGCTCACTTAACTCACATCTCAATAGAGTATCAAATCACAGCTCGTAAACAAAATACTTAGGAGAATCGCATAAAGCTTACCACGAAGGACGACATGGAATCGCTTCCAGCTTCACCACTAGCAAGGATGAATAAAATAATGATAGACACGGGCTATTACTCATAGAATCTCCCAAGAGGGGCAAGCACAAAAATAGAGTGCAAAACATGAAACTCACTCATGGTTGAAACAACAAATAATGGAAATTCAACCTGACCAACAGGACTATAGTGAAATAAAATGGTACCCCACTTTAGCACATCAAGCCATACCTGGGTGATTATATCTGGCACGACGACCTCTAGCCTACTATATGCAACACATCAATGGGTCGGGACTCCCCTTCTTGGGCGCCTTCTACCCACCTAAATACCCTGCTATAACACTCCTACCTGAATCCTGGAACAATCTCTCACCCTTGTGGCTAACATCTCCACACTGAAAACAACCTCTCTGCCGATGTGGCTGTGGAAAACATACAATACGGATCCTCTGAGACCCATGAGTACCTGAAATGCTCCCATGTGAAGCTGGTATTGCAAACTGAACTGGTGGACCCAAAATTCTCTACCATGGAGTACCTTGGTTCCATAATAAGGAACAATATACTACTCCGGTCTACGAGGCCTCCTCACCTCCCAAATCTCTCTCTCCTGATCTCGTCTGAGCTCTCGCTCCGGGTCCCACATGCTCCTTAACCGGCGAGCGAGCCCCACTACCTGCTAAAACGAGGCATCCTACTCTAACTCTCGAGTCTCGCTGAACCAAATATCAACCTGAATCTCTCAATGATTTTACGGACTCATCTCCTAACTGAAGCAACCAAACGAGGTACATAATTGGCCAACTCACTGAATCTAACGACATACTCCAATAGTGACATAGCACCCTGACGCAACTACTCAAACTCCGCGCGCCGTACCTCCCAATGGAACTGAGGTGCAACCTCCCTCAAAACATCTCTGAAAACTGAATCCACGCTAGTGAAGCTAACTCGGCCAGGTTACCCCAACTCATGTGCCGCCACCACCGATCAACCCACTACTCTGAACCTGAGACGTGACAAAAGCAATCCTGCTCGTCTCCACAATACCCGAAGTACGAAGAATATAGTGACACCCTTCCAGGAAACCTGGGTACCATTTGTCGCCACTCCATTGAAAGATAGGAGGGTAGTACTTGCTGTACCTATCAAGTCCAAGGTGTTCTTCCTCCGATTTTTCCGTCCTAACCACGGGCTGAACTGAAACCACTCATCGTGCTTCCATACAACTGGAACCTGACCAATATGATCTCACTTCTCTGGAGTGTAGACGGTGGGAGTCTGAACTCCTCCCCTGATCTGTGAAGCAACTGGTGCACTAGAATCAACCCTGCCTGAGTTAATGTACTAATTGTACTAAAAAACTATGCCCCAGCCTCCTGAAGTCCAGGGTAGCAACAGGCACCCCCAGTACCTGTCCCCCAACTAGAACTAGACTCCTCAACGGCTGCTCTGGTAGGCATCTTAACTGCGGCACGTGATCCTCGTTGGCCTCTGTTTCTGACCCTTGCGACGTTGCTTCGGGTAACATCATCAGGAACCGCAGCTCGTGTCCTCACCATCGGTGAGAGAATGGAACGATAATTTCAACCTTCAAGATCAATGAACTCGCACGATGGGAAAAAAAGAAGTGAAATTGTCCTAATAGTTCTGTAGCCTCTCGAAGATAAGTACAAACGTCTCCGTACCGATCCACAAGACTCTACCAAACTCGCTTATGACTCGTAGAACCTATGAACCTAGAGCTCTGATACCAACTTGTCACGACCAAAATTTCCCTTCGTTGGGTATCGTGATGGCACCTAGTCTTAGGGACTAGGTAAGCCTAACATTTCCACTGAACGACTACAATAATAAAGGAATTATAACAGTCTCGCTATAGACATCTTGACAGAGGTTACAATTTCCCAAAACCCGGTAAATACAAGTCATAAGCTCTACGAAATCTTTCTAGCAAATCTAAATACAACTGTCTAGGAATAAGTAAGTACAATTGAATAGAAATAAAATAGGAAGGTGACTCCGAAGCCTACGAACGCAGCAACAGGTTACCTTGAGTCTCCTCAACAGTGATCTGCGCAGCTACTAAATACAATAACCTGGATCTGCTCACAAAATATGCAGAAGTGTAGTATGAGCACACCACATCGGTGCCCAGTAAGTATCAAGACTAACCTCGGTGAAGTAGTGACGAGGACTAGTCAAGACACCACCGGTCTGATAAGTAAAAAGGCATAAACGTATAAATGACCGAAACATAATATCTATATAAAGGTTTTTCAATATAATTAACGATACGATCGNCGCAGTGCAATACAGGGGGAAAGCTCCCGGATCTCGGTTCGTAGTCCCAATTTAAATATGCAATGCAGTACAGGGGAAAAACTCCCGGATATCGGTCCGTAGTCCCAATTTAAATGTGCAATGCAGCCACTGAGGAAAACAACCAGAATGTGATAGAAACAACATATATTGCCACAACCGGCACAAAAGCAAACAAGACCGAATGCAAAGTGCGATGAGCAAATCAATACAAAGACTTAAATCACAAAAATGGTAAAAACTCACTCATAAGAAGTAGCCACTGAAAGGAATGCCAAGCACAAAGAGAAAACAGCATAACGAGGGGAAAACAAGACAAATATAGCAACGATTCTATATATTCAAGTTCGCAACCAAGAAACCAAATCATCCCGGCAAGGGAATCAGCTATAACCAATCTCACTTAGACAATTAGCTTCACCGAATAAACTCAGTTTGAAAAAATGCTCAGTAAATAGGCAGCATCAAAGAATACCATCAACATGGGCGGTCATCAATTAAACCTAAGTAGTACTTAAGAGGAAAATCATTTAAATCACAATGTACGACTCACGGGCATGCTTGACCAACGTATAGATATTCCAATTACTTGTTAGATATTTATAGGGCGAGATTATACTAGTTTTAGTCACATAGGCAGTGTATGAAGAAAGATGTAGTATAACGGTAGGAAAAATAAAGTCCTCATTTAAGACAATTAAAATCATATAAGAAACAAGGAATGCTAGGCAAGTACTTCTAATTTGAGCAGGGAGAGATGAAACTAGAAATCAGGAATTCAAATATAACAATTTCAATTCATGCGCGGGGAACATAAGGTCCTAAAAATCCCTAAAGGGCAATCTATTTACAAATAAGTCCGAGTACGCACTCGTCACCTCGCGTACGCGGACTACAATCAACATAGAAGACTCAATCCTAAGGGGTAGTTTCCCCACACAAGGTTAGGCAAGATACTTACCTCAAATACGATAACCGGGTACTCAAAAATACAGTTCTCAGGCGGGAAGGCCTCCGGACGGCTCAAAATCAACTAAAACAACTTAAAAATACATATAAAACGTATAAGGAATGATTCCGAATAATAAAGCTTCAATCTTTGCAAATTTATAAAAATTGACCCAAAAGTTGACCCTCGGACCCGCACCTCGGAACCCCACAAATTTTACAAATTTCGATTACCCATTCTGATACGAGTTTACCCATACTAAATTTATCCAATTTCGATAACATTTGGTCATTCAAATCATGAATTTTCATTTTTGAAGTTTTCTTTCAAAACCCACAGTCCCCTCAACCCAAATCACAAGTTAAATGATAAAAACAAGAACTAATTCATGAAATATATTTAATTCTAGTCGAAGAACACTTACCCATTCGATTTGTGTGAAAAATCCTCAAAGAATCGCCCAAAACCGAGTTCAAGAAGTCAAAATATGTTTAAAATGGTGAAACCTCCGATTTTGCAAACTTATAATCTGCCTAGGTGTTTTGTGAATCGCGATCGCGGGGATCGATGCATGATCGCGTAGAAGGAAAATGAAGCTGGTGTAAGATGTGCTCCGCGATCGCGGGGAATCTTATGTGATCATGTACAAGGGGCAGGCTGGCTTCTGCGATCGCGGATGTAGTCATGCGAACACATTAAAGGATTTTGGGGTGGTCCGCATTAATGCTACGCGAACACGAAGGGCTGTTCGTGATCGCACACAAGGACATCAGGAGGCAGATAACATCAATTCTAAAAGTGGGAAAAATGACCCGTGGACCACCCGGAACCCCGTCTAATCACATAAAAAAGTCATATCACTTAGCACAGACTCGCTCGAAGTTTCAAAACACATAAAATAACACTAAAACGACGAATCAAACCAAAAAAAATCAATGAAATTCCTCAAAGTTCTTTAAACATCAAATTTTGCATTTACGGTCCGAATCACATCAAACTAAGTCTGTTTCTTACCAAATTTCACAGATAACACATATAAGTCATATAAAACCTGTATCGGGCTCCGGAACCATGATACGGGCCCGATATCACAGGTTTCACCTCAAATTTTATTTTCAAAAACCTTTATATTTTTTCTTTAAAATTTCATTTCTCGGACTTGGGACCTCGGAATTTGATTACGGGCATACGCCCAAGTCCCATCTTTTCCTACGGACCCTATGGGACTGTCAAATCACGGGTCCGGATCCGTTTACCAAAAATGTTGACCGAAGTCAACTTTATTCAAATTTCTAATACAAAATTACCATTTTAATCAATTTTTCACATAAAGGCTTCCCGACTACATGCCTGGGCTGCGTACGCAAATCGAGGTGAGATAGAAGGAGGTTTTCACGACCTCGAAACATAGAATTAGCTAGAAATATACGGGATGACATTTTAGGTCATCACATCGAGTGAGGCCTAGTAGCGAGGAGTTGCCAAGAGAGAGGCCAGGACCGAGGTCGAGTAAAGAAAGAGTAGTAGCAATGGCTAAGATAGTCTTAGAATTATGAAAAGTAATATTCTACTGAATATTCCTTTGATTTTACTTTTTAGGATTTCCTAGAAATATCCCTTATAAATAGTAAGAGATAGGGAACAAAAGGGGATCTTCACTTTTCTGATAAGAACGCTTGTAAGAAGTTGATTATTGAGAAGATACAAAAAGCTTTCCTTGATTGATTTTATTGTTTATTCTGCCTTTTTCATTCGCAAGATCCAAGAACACTTTGTTCATTCTCCTATTTTGCTGTCACACGTTATTATCAGAAGGTAAATCATCCACATCATTCAATATTTGGATGACTGATTCCCCCTATTTACATTTATTTCCATTTATGATATTTCTTATTTACCATTATCCTCTTATTCATTGATAATCACTGAACGCCTTAGTGACATTTAATAATTTCGAATGCGACCCTACATCATTGATTCCATTTAGCTTTAGATCTAGAAAATATTATGCCTGACTAGGATTTACCTACTATCTTACTGAGTCTAGAACCAAAATATGGTTCTTTTGGACACAAGAGACGGACATAGGTGGAAAAAAAATTGGTAAATTTTTTATATATTACGCCCTTTTAAAGGGCGCTATATTTTAATGTTAGTTTTATCGGTTAAGGTATAACACGGTAAATAATCGTGCTATACCCGGTATTCGCATTTTAAGGCATACGCTTTAAACAAAAGCGCTATACATCTGCCTCTATTCATTGATCTCACCTTTTATCCTTCTCTTTCTTTTCAATTTCTTTCTTTATTTTCATTAGTTCTTTTCTCTCTATTTTGAAAATTATATTTTCTAAAAATATTTAAAAAAAAAAATTTTTTTTGATAATAAATAATTTGTGCTAATTAATTTAAAATAACTTTTAAGCAGTAATTAGTGTTTGAACTAGTTTTTAAAAGTTATTTCTAAGTGTATTTTTGTTAAAATGATTTTCAAAAATGTATTTTTGGGAAGAAGCTACTTTTTTTTGCTTATCAAAAATTCCTTTGGCTTCTACTCAAAAGTATTTGTTTTGTTCCTTCTAACAACTTGTTTGGATGGTTGTTACATATGATGAAATGCGCCGTTTTACGTAATGATCGATTTGATATAGTCGCGTTGTTACCTTGTCTTTTCTCTTAGTTCACCCTTCATTGTTATTAAATAATTCTATGACCAAACGAGTCTTAAGATAGTGCTTACATAAAATAATTTCTTGAATTTTTATTAAAAAAATTTGAATACATTTCTTATGCTATTATATTTCCTTTTTCTTGCAAATAGTAATGTATTCCTGCTATATTTGGCTTTTCAAGTAAACTTTGACCAATAAATAATTCAAAAATAAAAAAGAAACTGTTAGTGATATATTAAGATAAAAACTTTCATATTTGATTATCAGGATAAAGATACTAATCTCATGATAGAATATATTATTGTATTGAATTTTATTATTGATATAAATATTATTCCCTCAGTTTTAATTTATCTGAACCTATTTAACATCCATCCAAACAAGCTGTTAGAAGGAACAAAACAAACACTTTGACTAGGAGCAGAAGGAATTTTTGATAAGCGAAAAAAAATAGCTTCTTTCCAAAAATACTTTTTTGAAAATCATTTTAACAAAAATACACTTAGAAATAACTTTTAAAAACTAGGCCAAACACTAATTACTGCTCAAAAGTTATTTTAAATTAATTAGCACAGATTATTTGTCATCAAAAGTATTTTTTTTGAAAACCATTTTTAGAAAATATAATTTTCAAAGTAGAGAGAAAAGAACTAATGAAAATAAAGAAAGAATTGAAAAGACAAAGAAGGATAAAAGGTGAGATCAATGAGTAGAGGCAGATGTATAGCGCTTTTGTTTAAAGCGTTATGCCTTAAAATGCAAATATCGGGTATAATGCGATTATTTACCATATTATACCCTTACAGACAAAATTAACGTTAAAATATAGCACCCTTTAAAAGGCTGTTATATATAAAAAAAGTTATCAATTTTTTTTCCTATCTATTTTGGTCTCTTGTGTCCAAAAGAACCATATTTTAATTCTGGACTTAATTAGTTTAACAAAAACTTAACGTTTTTTGGTCAAACAGGCCTTAGGATATTTGTAGTGGCAGTCAATGTTGATTGAAAACGTCAAAGAAGTGTCAGGATTGGAAATATTCCTGCATTTCCCGTTCTGCCTTGTGATGTCCTTTTGCCTCAAAGTTTGGAGAAGGAAGTGAATAGGGTCTAGCTTGGTGTTTATGAAGATCTAGGGGTACTTGGCTATTTGTGGAACCCAAAGACAGAGTCATCACTGTTCATGTACAAATGCAAATGATTATAATTGCAGGCGTCTACCCTATCAATAATTGGTCTGAGCAGAAACTTTAATATCGCACCAAACCCTTTGGTCTTAAATTGTACAGAACCAAAATATTGGATCAGTGTCTTTAAGTAACTTCCATAATTATGCTACTATTTGTGTCTTCCTTTAGAAACTACTCAATATAATGTTTATGTTTGGATCTTCACATTGTAGCTAAAAGTATGTTCTAATGCTAGGTAAACCCGCAAGAGCGTTGAAAAGATGACAGAGGATTCTACAAGTTTTAGTTCCAAGAATTCTTTAAACTCAAATATATGCCAATAGACGACTGAAAGTGAACTAGAAATGTCACACGTGTCATACAACGAGTGTAACTAAGGTTAGATGTTATCGAAAAAACCCGACCTACCTTTCACAGTCTCGCAATAATCTTCATGTCCTTGCTTAATTCTATAGGAAAATACTTGATTATAAAAGGATGACAATTAATTCAAATCTTATCACCTGTGGTAGGATAATTGGGGTCGATTCATTTTTAACACAAGAATCCTGGTTAGAGCTCTATAATGAAAAAACTTTATAGAGTGCTCCTCTATGAACACGGATCTGAATAAGTCAAACTAGTTATTTTAAATACCAATGTATTGAGAAACTCCAACTTCTCTCTAAAACCCTATCAAACAACAAAACACTCTTCCACCCAGTCGAAACCTGCACAATGACCCAGAATCCCAACCAAAACACAATTCACCCTAAACCACCGAACATAAATTCCGACCATGCATTAATGGAAACTGAAACCTCTTCGTTCAAAGACAAATTAATGGCTGATGATTTCTGTTTGATCAAAAAGTTTTAAAGTCTTTTTGCTAAACTAAATAAAATGATGAGAAAAATGATAAATTCTAGCAAAGATAATTAACTCTAGATCAAAGATGACAAGCAAGAAAAGCTAAATATGGTTATGCTTGAGAATCAATTAAGACCTTGATGAAGACCTAAGATATGCGATGGGATAACATTCTTGAAAGCATTACTTCATAATATAAAGTAAGGGAGGAACAAAAAGGTTCACCAATCCATCGACGAGACATGTCGTCATTTATTCAATAATGATGATTACAGGTAAATAGGTTCTGAGCCCTCTCTTCTTTACAAGGTAGACTCTCATGTCTTTTACTATTGTGAGTGAAGAGGTGTATGATATTGGAACAGTCCCTCCTCCCTTCCTTCTCTCACCTATTATTTATACAATTATTTACCCAACGGTCCTTAACCGGGATACTTAAGTCTTTTGACCGTGTTTTAGATTGACCCTCTGAAGCGCCATGGCGTCTACTTCGCCGTGCAGACCTTCTGAGTGTAGGATCCCGGCCGTGGCCGAGGCACTCGCCGCCATAGTGCCTCATAAATACAAATTTGGCTTACTCGACCCTTTGCCGTTCCTTTTTATACAGATTTCCTTTTGATCAGATTTCGACCCATACAATTAGTCTCTCCGCCTGTCGGGGTCATCTTTGGGAGAGATCGATGGGCGGACCTCGCCAATTCGAAAGTTTGAGGAACCTGAGCATTTTGGTTGATGGGCGAATACCCCATGGCGAGATGACGATGTGACGTTTTGAGAGCTGCACCAGACCGTTGCGTCAGTTTGAAATGTCATTAATTCGTCATGTGTCATTATGGCACATGTTCTCTGTGCGTTGCACTATTTCCCGTGCCCCTTCCGTTTTTAAAATGGCGGCGTTTGGTTTTCCTGCTCAGAATTTTTATATCCCTATAAATAAGGGAAAAATTTACATTTGAGTGTTGTGCTTCCCAATCATTCAAAGGAAATCCCCAAAGCTTTTCTTCTTCTCTAAATTTTTTGTCGCTGCTAAATTCTTTTCCTTATCATTCCCGATCCACGCAATCGAAGAAGAGATGGATAGTGCATCCTCTAACCCAGATAGAGCTGCTGGTGCCCTCACGCCGGAAACTGATATACCTCCACACGAAGAAGGGGTGGTTATGGCGGAATATGAGAGATTTCCAACGGTGGATGAGGTGGTTCCTCGCCCAGGGAAGGCCAGGACCGATTTTAAGAACCCTCCTCAGGACGAGTTCGAACCCGTTGTTTCTGCAATGGATCCCGTGGCGCTCACTACGTTTAAGGCCAAATGGAGGATCCCTGATCATATTAAGCTTGTTCCAGCGGGTTGTGACATCGTATATATACACCTCCTGGGATATTGTGCATTTTATGCGTACCCGTTCATCATCGGATACACACTTCCCCTTCCTTCCTTGGCGGTGGATTTTTGCTGCTACTATGAGGTGTATCCAGCTCAGCTCTCACCGTACATATACAAGCTCTTCCTCATGCTCATCAAGTACTCGGAGCTGGCTGGTCGGGGGATCTCTCTCCAGCAATTTCTCCGTCACCGAGGAATCAAGGGCTTGGTGGTGAAGATGGACGATTAGACCAATCGTCGCTTTTGGGAAAATTTCTTCTATGTGAAGACAAAGCACACGGTTTCGAACTTGAGGGGTTTCCTGAGATGTGGAATTTTGCCCGTAAGTTTCTCTTTCCTTTTCTCTCTTCTTTTTAGGAAAAAGGCTGTCTGTTGCTCCCCTCCGTTGATCTGTTCGCCTTTTTTTTTGCAGCCGAAAGGGAACCTCCTCTATTAGTTGCCAATATCCGTGAATGGGTGAGTAAGGTTTTTCCCTATACAGTGGGGATTCGTGAATGGCCACCGTTCCATGAGAGGTTTGGGCGCACGCCTTCCACTGGTGAGTCATCTCGCCGCACCCTCAGTCACTTTGATTTTTGCTTTGTATTTCCCTTCCTTCTTATATCCTCTTCTATTCAACTTTTTCTTATTGGCAGGTCGGAGGGGAGCGAGGAGAGCGAGGGCTCCCATCCCTGCTTTTCGTCAGCCGGATTCTTTGGCTAGGCCTGTACCAATAGTGACTGCAAATGAGGGCGTTAGGGCTCTGGCTACTTTGCAGATCGCGTCTGCGCCTCCTCTTCGACCAATGAGAGAGTGAAGGGAGTGATTGTAGATGATTATGAATCCGATTCGGATATCGACCCCAAGGACATGAGGATGTTTGAGGAAGGGTTTACCCGGGTCGACGTGAGAGCGGAATGTCCTTCTCGTGTGATCGAGTGTCCTTCCGATTATGATTTGTTGGAGGATATGGTAGACTTGGTGCCCCAGTTCGACCTTCTGTGTTCCGCTGCCGAAAGCGGCTCTCTTCGTGGGATCAACGATGTCGGCCTTCCACGAGGTGTAGCTGGGATGGATTTGAGGGTACGTTCTTTGCTGTTTTCCTCATTTCACATCTCCCCCCTTTGCTGACCCTTTATTTTCCCTCCTCTTTTTCATTTTCATACTTTTATCTTAGAGACCGAGAGTGCTCGTCGAGCAGAGTCGCGGGCTGCTGTCTTTTAGAAAATGACTCTGAAATATCACCGTTATCGTGACAAGTGTTGCGAGATGCATGCGTTGCTCAGGGAGGGACGCAACCATCAATCCCTTAGGGAGGAGTTGGAGCAAAAAGATGAGGACCTGATACGGTCCATCGGAAAATGCAACGAGCTTGAGGGGCTGCTTAGGGCCAAAGAAGAGGAGCTTGAGGTGGGCAAGGGGGTTGCGACTAAGTGTGTCGATCTCCAGGAGAAGGTGGTGGCCTTGCGGGAGGATCTTGATCATAACGCCACTAGAGTCGCCGAACTGAGTGTAGAGTGGTCGGACAAGGTGGTTGAGTTAGATAGTAAGGTGACTGAGTTGTAGAGGGCCGAAGGAGCCTGAGTGGCGCCTTTAGCGAGGGCAGCGGCGGTGGAAGACACTATCCACGTTCTCAGGTCTGAGCGGGAGGCTGAGATGGAGACAGTTGCCTTGAGGGAGGTGCGGCTCGAGGAACGAATCGACGTGCTCGAGCGAGATGTCTCGATCCTGGGTGACCAAGTTGTGGCTCTCGAGGCTGAAAAGGCTCAATTGTTGGCTCAGGCTCCTCCTCAAGTACCTGCCTATGTTGCCGTCCCCCGCTATTTGTACGAGATGTGGATCCATGCTGAGGCCCAGCCATATATATAAGGGTTTGTTGGCGGCGGGGAGCGTTCCTGAGGCCATTTTTGAAGATGCTCATGTTAAAGCACGCAAGACTCGTCTTGCCTGCAGATATGACCCTGCGACACCGGAGGCTGGTGGAGATGCTGAGATCGAAGATAGGTTTACTTCTGATGGTGACGGTACTGGAGGGGATGATGGTGGAGATGAAGCTGTTGGACCGAGCGGGGAGAAGGGTGATGGCGTGGATAGTGTTGAGTAAAGCCTTTGTAGCTTTTCTGTACTTATCATTTTTTGTTCTTTTCTTTGTTGTTGCTTGTTTTCTTTTTGCGGAGGCCCGCTTTTGGCCTTTTGTAAGAAGCTGTTGCGTATGTACATTTTATGAATAAGATAGTCGGTTTATCTTTGGTTGTATATACCTGGATTTTCTTTCTGAAAAGATCTTTGGATTTTCTCGTTATGAGTCCTTGACTTTTAGTTGAAAACTCCGAGGTCGAGTTTCATTCGTTAATTTGGGCGAGGTCGAAATTTGACTTGTTATTTCGAGTGAGGTCGAACTTCATCGTGTTAGTTCGAGCGAGGTCTAACTTTACTTTGTTAGTTCGAGCGAGATCGAACTTTACTTTGTTAGTTCGAGCGACGTCGAACTTTGACTTGTTAATTCGAACGAGGTCGAATTTTACTTTCGCTTGGCGATGGCCGCATGGGAACGAATTTGAACGAGGTCAAATTGTGACCCGTAATGAGTTCGAGCGAGATCAAACTTTGACTTGTTAATTTGAACGAGGTCAAATTTTGCTTTCGCTTGGCGATGGTCGGGGGAGGCATGGGTGTGAATTCGAACGAGGTCGAACTGTGACCCATAATGAGTTCGAGCGAGGTTAAACTTTGACTTGTTAATTCGAACGAGGTCAAATTTTACTTTCGTTTGGCGATGGCCGGAGGCCGCATGGGTGTGAATTCGAACGAGGTCGAATTGTGACCCATAATGAGTACAAGTTTCGAACGAGGTCGAATTTTTCTTTTGCTTGCCGATGGTCGGGGGCCGCATGGGTGTGAATTCGAACGAGGTCGAATTGTGACCCTTAATGTGTTCAAGCGAGGTCGAACTTTGACTTGTTAATTCGAACAAGGTCGAATTTTACTTTCGCTTGGCGATGGCCGGGGGCCACATGGGTGTGAATTCGAACGAGGTCGAATTTTACTTTCGCTTGGCGATGGCCGGGGGCCACATGGGTGTGAATTCGAACGAGGTCGAATTGTGATCCATAATGAGTTCGAGCGAGGTCGAACTTATATTTTCTGCGTTGGTGTGATGTGAAGATTCAGTGGAGTGGTGTAAGAATGTTGCATGTTGCCTCACTTTTGTTGGAGAATATCACATATTGTTGCATGGTTTATGCATGCGTCGGGATGAGTCCCAGTCTATCTAGTCCCTTCATTGCTCGACCTGGAGAGACAGTTGACGGGATGGGCGATGAACTCATTACTTAGGCTTCGGGACACCCTGGTCCTTGATTAATTCGAACGGGATTCAGATGTGACTCATCGAATTTAGTTTGTTGAGCCGGCGTAGCGCCGCCTTGGCAAGCATATGGGCGAGCTTTTCGTACTTATGTTCCACGTGTGTTGGAGAGATTTTTACGTTTTCTGGGCTGGCCGCCCAGTCCAAACTACAGGGATTTTTTCTTAATGATGTCAGCTTGTTCTAAACTGTTTGCCCGTTATCTGCAGTATGATATGGTGTGGGGTGTTTTCCTGATTTGCCATTTTTCGAAGGGAGAAACTTAAAACCTGTATGTCGGCAATCCCTCTTTCGCGTATTTGGGAGGACACCCCTGTTATCTGTTTCACTTTTTAAAAGAGGAATAACAGGTTAGAAGCCGATGAAATCATTTGTTACCTCGATCGGCTGGTTAGCTCATGAATGGGGGGAGGGGGACCAGTCATATTCTCTTCGTAGGTCTGCTCTCTGCTACCTGGGCCTGGGAAATACCTTCGACCCGGTTGGCTACGAGCTGAGGGACGCATCGTGGAACGACTCGTCTGCCCCGTACTCGAGTGTTGGCTCCAGATCTGACCTTAACCTCGCACTTGGCCTCGCTGTTAGTCGAACCTGGGCACTTCATGGGTTGGCAGATCACCTCGCCTTCTAGGATTTTCTTTCGAGTCCCAGTTCGAGTGAGCCTCGGGTGCATAAACATGACAGAAACGTAATTTATATCACAAACATACATGTGGGGTTAGTTTACCATTTCTAATAATTACACAACAACCATAGTTTATGAGAAGGAATTACAATGTGCGTATGGTATAAAGCCCCATATCTGCTATTACGGCACGTCGTGGCTTTCGTATATAAATCAATCATAGCCCTGATCTCATGCGAG
Organism: Nicotiana knightiana; assembly: GCA_005239525.1. NCBI lineage: Eukaryota > Viridiplantae > Streptophyta > Magnoliopsida > Solanales > Solanaceae > Nicotiana > Nicotiana knightiana. The sequence goes on from ML417493.1 coordinate 28,379, forward strand.
GATGTGACCTTGTTTGGTTTAGTTTCAAGGGCTCGCCTGTAAGTTTCTCAAGTCTGCGTGCAAAGTGATAGGGTGAAACTACCATGAACGGGTAATAGATCTAAGGCCGAATTTAGATCTAAAAGAAACTAAGACTTTGGCTAGAAAATACCCACAGACGACGCCAAATTGTTTGACCAAAAAGTTTCAAGCCTTTTTGCTAAACTAAATAAAATGATGAGAAAAATAATAAATTCTATCCAAAGATAATTAACTCTAGATCAGAGATGACAAGCAAGAAAAGCTAAATATGGTTAGGCTTGAGAATCAATTAAGACCTTGATGGAGACCTAAGATATGTGATAGGATAACATTCTTGACAACATTAATTCATAATATAAAGTAAAGGAGGAACAAAAAGGTTCACCAATCCATCGACGAGACATGTATTCATTTATCTAATAATGATGATTACAGGTTAATAGGTTATGAGCCCTCTCTTTTTTACAAGGTAGACTCTCAAGTCTTTTCCTATTGTGATTGAAGAGGTGTATGATATTGGAACAGTCCCTCCTCCCTTCCTTCTCTCACCTATTATTTATACAATTATTTACCCAATGGTCCTTAACCAGGATACCTAAGTCTTTTTAACGGACTTTAGATTGACCCTCTGAAGTGCCATAACATCTACTTCGCCGTACATGCCTTTTGAGTGTAGGACCTCGGCCGTGGCCGAGGCACTCGTCTCCATAGTGCCTCATAAATGCAAATTTGTCTTACTCGATCCTTTGCCGTTCCTTTTTTATGCGGACTTCTTTTTGATCAGATTTCGACCCATACAAGCACCATAGTAATATGTCTATCCTTCCCCTACTACCCCATCAAATCCCTTTGGAAATTAATAAAACTACTGATTACAATGACAATCAACTAGAGACTTCAGATGTCAACACCTTCACTGTCCCAATTACTACGGAGGACAAGCAAAGAATCTACTATCCATGGAGATTCTCCCTTATAATCAAATTACATGGAAAAAGAATCCTCCATGAAGTTTTAAAAAAAATTAATTGAACTTTGGAAACCGTCAGAGTCCTATCCATTAATCGATCTGGGAGATGACTACTATATTGTGCGCTTCAACAAAGAAGAAAACATGGTGAACATACTACAAAATGGACCATGGTTCATATTTGAACACTTCCTCTCTGTGCAACGTTGGAAAACAAATTTTGTGGCCTCTCACGCAAAACAAACCTTCACTGCCATATGGATTCGACTCCTTTCAACTTCCTACAGAATTTTATGATGGGAAATACTACAAAATGTTGAAAGCACAATAGGGAGACTTCTTAAATTTGACGCATGCACCTCAACATCTCTAAGAGGTCGGTATGCCCGTTTATGTGTTGAACTTCCTTTAGACAAGCCTGTAAAACCCTTTGTCTTCATAGGCTCTCACAAGCAACACATACTTTATGAGGCTGAAAATCTACTTTGCAAAAATTGTGGTTACCTTGGTCATAACACAAGGGAATGAAACAAAACTAAGCATAAGGAAGCTACCGTGGAAACAAGGCAGATGAAAAACAACCAAGAAACTCCCACAATCGAAGGCAAGGAAGAAGAATGGAAGACTGTCTCCTTTCACAAAGGAATAAAGAAAACTCCAACAAAATCAACAAAATCAGTTGAGAACACTCGAGTGACAAGTATAAATGTCAACATCTTTGATGCCAACACTGGTAAGTACTTGACCTCTCAGAAATTTATGTGTAGGAATAAATTAATGTCTAACACGTCCAAATCCCTGCCAAAACCAGGAGAGAATTCCAACCAAGATGAGAAAACCAAAAACCACTTTTCACCTCTTGAGGATGGAGACATGGTTTTGGAAGAAACCACCACCTATTCTAATAAAATCATTAATAAAATTAATCTTAATAATGTTAATAATATCCACCTAGTAATAGCGGACACATCAGACCCCCCCTATCTCACCCAATAAGACCACCCCTCACCTAACCTACCAACTTGCACGCTATACACTAATAATTACTTAACAACCAATAACTTTTCTAGTAAAAATCCCATCAACACACAATCTATATCTCATTACACGGAACATTGTATGACCATGCAAGATGAACCTTTGCATACGTCTTCTGCCCAAAACACCTGGTAGAAAATCAAACAACAACACAACAAATGGCCAATTCCATTGTACACGTAACCCAAAACCAATCCCCACCCTTGCCTATTAAAACTTTTACGCTAAAACATACCAAAGACACGCAAATAGAGCCCCTAATAATTGACAACCTATCGGTTGGTTTTCAAGCTTCCAAAAACATTATACTACCAACTATAAAACCTTCTTTAACCGCAAACAATGCCAAGAATCCCAATTTCAATCAGAAGGCGTTATCGCCTGATCCAACTTCAGAGAATAAATCACAACACACGAACCATGAAAAACACTCTAACCCCACAAACTCAAACTCCAAATCATCAAAGGATTCTGATCCAACCTCCATCACCACAAAATCATCAACCTCTATCATGGGTAGAGATGGGCCTGATGGGGCTGGCCATCTCATTCAACATCATGTTGGAGGGCAGGGAAATAGTGGTCATACTACAAAACACCCATTATCTAGCCCAACTCATCTCAGAAGGCGTTCGTCCAGAAATGAACTATTACATGAATCAAATATGGATAAACAATGTTCTTCAACCTATTGCACCAAAAATGCCTGCTAATCTCACCCAAACAACGAGGGGGGAATAGAATCTACCCCCTCACTTTGTACCAATACAGACCACAACTCTCTTAGTGGAGTTACCTTTCTTCAACCCAGATGTGGTGACGAACATCAACCCAATATTCACCCCGTGGAATGCACATGCAAAGCAGACACAGACATCATATGCGCAAAACACACAACACATGCACAACCAAGGTCCATCTCAACCTCCAATACATCATATCCAGTGCCAATGGAACAAGTAATGGAGGAAGAAATATACCCCGTGCACTTAATACCAGAAAATCTAGTGGAAGATTCAAACCTCGATGAGGTAAAAGTCTTTCTATTTATGGAGATGCAAGAGCAGAGGCAGATTCTCTTCTGTCCAATGGCACTATACAAGTGTACAATGGACATAAGACCTCCAGCAGACCCAACAGTGGGTCAGCATGCAATGATCCTTGTACCATTTCAAAGAAGGAATTCGATGCATGCATCAAGGGTGAGGAAGAATGGGGACATCCACAATGGAGGAAACAACGAAGATTATACAAATTTTCCACCCATTCTCAAAAATATAATGGGGCAGGCCCAAGAATTCCTCCTTGTAAATTCCTCAAGAAAATCCCCTCAACACAAAATATCGATCAAAATAAGCTGGCATGCACCAAGTCAAAATTGGTATGAACTTAATACCGATGGAGCATATAAAAAATGTGACAAAAATTCAGGAACATGAGGAGTGTTCAAAGATCATACAGGAAGTTAGATCATTGGTTTCCAAAAACAAACTACTACCATCTCTCCCCTACATGCTGAATTGCAGGCAATATATGAGGGACTCCAAGTTGCCGTAAAATTCAACCTTTTCCCACTTGAGATGGAAACAGATTCAACAGAGGCCATCAATGCAATACATCATGACCATATAGTCTTTTCTAACATTGTTTATGCATGCAAATAATTAATGCACCAGAGGAAGGACCTACTACTTTGACATAACTTCCGTGAAGGCAACCAAGTGGCGCATCTACTAGATAAGGAAGTCACCAGGAAAAACTTTAAGCAATTCAGTCCGGACAGGCCAAAGCTCCACGCAACTCCACCTCTTTTTGTGAAGATACAACTGACTACGGAACAAGATGGAATCTGCCTTTTTGAAAAAACTTTATCTACTTCTGCTTGTAATATGCTAAGAACATTAGGTAACTAAAATATTGCTTGTGATATTCCACCAATGAGTGGGAACTTTTCACCTACTTGTATCAAGCTAAATGACTTCTAGCTAATATAATATATATCCTGTTATTATAAAAAAAATACCAATATATTAAAGGAAAAAAATTCAGAGTTTTGGCATATGAAGAACGGGGATGCCTAACTTGGCACATCTCAGCCCCAAAAAGCAAATAGTACTCACCACCCCACCCGTCCACCCTTGTTTACACTTTGTATATGGTAAAAATCGAGGATACCCGATTTTACGTGCTCGAGGGTATGCATCGAGAGTGAGCCAATATCGAAGCAAGTTTGGGCTCGAAGGACATGAAGACTGAGGGATCGAGGTCAGGCTAAATCGACAAAGCAGTAACAGAATCACGAGATATCCGCAATCGACCGCCAATCTCAGCGAAGATCTCAGAACCGGCAGAACTATTAACGGTTATTGATATCAATCACGTATTTTACTTCCGAAATTAGAGTCATACCTTATTTAGGATTCCTATACAATATAAAGAGGAACCCTGTTTACTTGTACGCATCATTATCATCCTACACGAGTCATCACTTACGCTACTACTGAGAAATACAAACACTCTACTCTTTTACTTACTCTTAATTTTTTTCTGTTCTTACTGTCCATCATGTTCATATTGTTCGTGTTACTCTTGTTGTTCTTACTGTTCTTGGCACTTGATCTCGAGCCTAATCTAAATCGGGTCGATAACTTGCAATTGCACAGATTTGATCCATTTTAATTGTTTAATTCCTTTATTTATTTAGCTATTTATCAATTGGCATTGAATTAGATTGCATATCCTTATAACCGCATTACAAGTTTAATTTTTACTCGAGTTTCGAGGTAAACAGTTTGGCGCCCACCGTGGGGCTAAGGATAATGGTGATCATTCAGTGCTAGTTCTGACTTAACACACTATTTTATGCTTGTTTCTTGTCAAGAATTTTATTTTCAGGATAAATCATGTGAAACTCACAAAACACAGCTACTCATGGTGACAACGATCTCGGACTCCACAGAGAGAATGAGATTATTATAGCTCCGGGAATCAAGGTGCCACAAGCTGACCTCGGAGGAGCACCACCCATCAACCGCGTCGATGTCGATTCACATATTGCTCTGAATGCGGACTTAGGCGGGGACCCCGATGGAAGCGTATGCAGAGAGGGTCGAACTGACGATCGAGGTACTTAGTGCAGAGGAGACGAAAGTGTAAGTCTCCAAGTTATATTTGAAATGATGCAAGCCCAACATATGCCATTGATCAGTTGCAAAATCAACATATGGCACCGAATAGGGTCGAACAAGATGCTACTCGTCGTACCGAGCCATTGCCTGAAAGATCAGGTGACAAAAATTTGATAACTGACCCTGCTATAATGGGAATGCTCGAGGAGATTACTAAGAGAATACAATCGAGGCTAACGATAAGAAGGTGGAAAACTATAATTCTCAAGTCGATCATATTCTGGGGGCACCACCGATCTTGAAAGGAATGGACTCCAAAAAGTTTGTGCAAAAATCATTCCCTCCAAGTGCGGCTCCGAAGCCCATACCAAAGAAGTTCAGGATGCCCGATATACCTAAATATAACGGGACCTCGAACCCAATGAGCATGTTACCTCTTATACATGTGCCATAAAGGAAATGATTTGGAAGACGATAACATTGAGTCAGTATTGCTAAATAAATACGGAGAGATCCTGTCAAAGGGAGCTATGATTTGGTACCACAACTTGTCACCAAACTCCATCGATTCGTTCGCCATGTTGGAAGATTCTTTTGTAAAGGCACACGCTGGCGCTATAAAGGTTGCAACAAGAAAATCAGACCTCTTCAAGGTGAAGCAGAGGGATAACGAGATGCTAAGAGATTTTGTATCTCGATTCCAAATGGAACATATGGAATTACCACCGGTTACCGATGATTGGGCTGTTCAAGCTTTCACCGAGGGATTAAACGAGCGGAGTTCGATTGCATCACGCCAGTTGAAGCAGAACTTAATAAAGAACCCGGCTGTGACTTGGGCAGATGTTCACAACTGATATCAGTCGAAGATAGGGTCGAGGACGACCAACTGGGAGCTCCCTCGGGCTCAGTGCATCCTAACTGGTCGACAGGTAAGAACCAAAGAGATGTTGATAGAGAATCGAGGTCGAATAAAGATCAGTATCAGCCATATGCTTCAGATAGAAGGAATAACCATCCGGGACATAATTCCACACGGAACAATCAGAGGGGTGACCAAGGATAGAATTCTTGGGGACTCATGAGCAAAATTGGATTCGACAAATATGCAGATCCCGCAGAAGCACCCCGATTATCGGAATACAATTTCAATGTCGATGCATTGGGTATCGTATCGGCCATCGGGATGATCAAAGACACTAGGTGGCCTAGACCTATACAAACCGATCCCTCTTAAAGGAATCCAAAACTAATGTGTAAATACCATGGCATGTATGGCCATAGGACCGAAGACTGCAGACAATTGAGAGAGGAAGTAGCTCGATTGTTCAACGAGGGTCACCTTAAAGAATTCCTCAGTGATAGATCCCAAAATCACTTCAGGGAAAGAGAAGCCAACAAAAAGAACGAGCAAGAAGAACCTCAACATGTTATCCACATGATCGTCGGTGGGGTCGACATCTCACAAGGACCTATATTCAAACACACCAAAGTTTCGATCACAAGGGAAAATGGACTCAAGACTATGTGCCCGAAGGCACTCTCTCGTTCAACGATGAAGAAGCAGAAGGCATCTCACAGCCGCACAACGATGCCCTGGTAATTTCTATTTTGCTAAATAAAATCCAAGTTAAACGTGTTCTCGTGTATCCAGGTAGCTCGACAAACATAATCAGATCGAGGGTCGTAGAGCAGCTTGGCCTGCTAGACCAGATTTTACCTGCATCACGAGTCCTAAATGGCTTCAACATGGCCAGCGAAACAACAAAAGGGGAGATAATCCTACCAGTAAACGTGGTCGGGACCATCCAGGACACAAAATTTCATGTCATCGAAGGAGAAATGAGATACAATGCACTACTCGGAAGGCCGTGGATCCATAACATGAGGGCAGTATCGTCGACCCTTCACCAAATGATGAAGTTCCCAATAGTGGATGGTGTGAAAACAGTTTATGGGGAACAATATGCTGCGAAGGAAATGTTTGCAGTCGACTAGGTGACGTCGATATTAGCACAGTCGACCTCAGAAAAGTCGAGCATCAAAGATAAGCAAGCGGCCAAATAGCAATCACCGTCCCCAGCCTCGACCGAATCAGATAAACAGGTAATCGAAGAAGAAGAAGAGGATTTTCTCACTCCTTGAACTTTCGTCGTTATCGAAGAATCGAATGCAACCAAATCAACGATCGAGGAGCTGAAATAGGTGATAATTATCGAGTATCAACCCGAACATAAGGTACACTTGGGAACGCAATTGACCCCCGAACTCAGGAAATAACTCATTCCATTTCTTATTGATAACATGGATTTATTTGCATGGTCCCATTTAGACATGACATGAATCCCACCCAAGATAACAACTCATCGGTTGAGCCTGGATCCCAAGTTCAGATCGATAAAGCAAAAGAGAAGGCCCCAGTCCGAGGTGAAGAACGCCTTCATAAATGAGGAGGTAACCAAGCTTCTTAACATAGGGTCCATTCGGGAAGTAAAATATCTTGAGTTGTTAGCCAACGTAGTTGTAGTCCCCAAAAAGGGGAACAAACTTAGAATGTGTTTAGATTATAAGGACTTGAATAAAGCATATCCAGAAGATTCTTTTCCTTTGCCTAACATTGATCGAATGATTGATTCCATGGCCGGCCACGAGATACTTACTTTTCTCGACGCCTATTATGGGTACAACCAAATCCAGATGGACCCAGAAGAGCATGAAAAAACTTTTTTTATCACTAAGTATGGAACTTACTGCTATAATGTAATGTCCTTCGGGCTAAAAAATGCGGAGGCTACATATCAACGCCTAGTTAACAAGATGTTCGAAGAACAAATAGGAAAATCAATGGAAGTTTACATTGACAATATGTTAGTTAAGTCCCTCCGCACAGAGTAACATTTGACTCATTTGCAGGAGACATTCTAAATCTTGAGGAAATACAACATGAAGCTTAACCCCGAAAAGTGTGCTTTCAGGGTCGGCTCGGGCAAATTCCTCGGCTTCATGGTGTCAAATCAGGGAATCGAGATCAATCCCGATAAGATTAAGGCCATCGAGAACATCACCGTCGTGGACAGCGTGAAAGCCATTCAGAGACTAACGGGGCGAATAGCTTCCTTAGGTCGGTTCATATCGAGGTCATCAGATTGGAGCCACAAGTTCTTTTCCTTACTAAAAAAGAAAAATGATTTTACATGGACCCCGAAATGTCAACAAGCGTTGGAGGAATTGAAACTATACCTATCGATCCCACCTTTTCTTCACACCCCAAAGGCAGATGAGAAGCTATACCTATACCTAGCGGTGTCCAAGATAGCGGTAAGTGGAGTATTAGTTCGAGAAGAACAAGGTACGCAGTTTCCAGTTTATTACGTGAGTCGAACCATAGGAGATGCTGAAACTAGGTATCCACACTTAGAAAAATTGGCACTCGCATTGATAAGCGCATCTAGAAAACTAAATTCATATTTTCAGTGTCATCCTATATGTGTTATCACCGCCTATCCCCTTCGAAATATACTTCACAAGCCCGAGTTATCGGGCCGATTGGCCAAACGGGCCGTCGAACTTAGCGGGTACAATATTGAATATCAACCCCGACGACCATCAAGTCTCAAATATTAGCAGACTTCGTGGCAGACTTTTCGCCAACCCCCGTACCCGAAGTGGAATAGGAAATTCTACTAAAATCGGGTACCTCATTGGGGGTATGGACCCTCTTCACGGACGGAGCCTCGAACGTGAAAGGTTTCGAGCTTGGTATTTTTTTTGAAACTGCCTAAGAGAAACGTAATTAGACAATCAACTAAGACTGCCAAACTGAATAACAACGAGGCCGAGTACGAGGCTATGATTGCAGGTCTTGAACTAGCTAAGAGCTTGGGAGCGGAACATCGAAGCTAAATGTGACTCCCTACTGGTAGTTAACCAGGTGAACGGAACCTTAGAAGTTCGAGTGGACAGGATGCAAAGGTACTTGGACAAATTACATGTCACCTTACACCTCTTCAAAGAATGGAACCTACAGCATGTACCTCGAAAACAAAATACTGAGGCTGATGCACTTGCCAACTTGAGATCGTCGATCGACAAAGGAAAAATTAGCTCGGGGACTGTCGTCCAACTCTCGAAGTCTGTAATCGAGGAAGGGCACGCCGAGATTAATTCCACAAGCTTAACCTGGGATTAGAGAAACAAATACATCGAATATTTGAAGAACGGACCAAAGTCGCTCGATTCACATTAGACGAAGACGGAACGCTATATAGGAGAGCATTCGATGGTCCAATGGCAGTATGCTTGGGGCCGGGAGATACTGACTATGTTTTGCGAGAAATCCACGAAGGCACTTGTGGAAACCATTCTGACGCCGAGTCACTAGTTTGAAAGGTCATCAGAGTAGGATACTATTGGGACAACATGGAGAAAGATTCTAAGGAGTTCGTTTGAAGATGCGATAAATGTCAAAGGTTTGCACCAATGGTTCACCAACCAAGGTTTGCACCAATGATTCACCAGCCTGGTGAACAACTTCACTCAATCCTATTCCACTGGCCATTCATGAAATAGGGAATGGACATCGTCGGTCCTCTGCCATCGACACCCAGGTAAATCTAAATTCATATTGTTTATGACTGACTATTTCTCTAAATGGGTTGAAGCACAGGCTTTCAAAAAATTTAGAGAAAAGGAAGTGATCGACTTCATATGGGATCACATTACATGTCGATTCGGGATGCCTGTGGAAATAGTGTGTGATAAGGGCAAACAATTCATCGACAGTAAAGTAACGAAATTCCTCGAGGATCACAAAATAAAGATGATACTATCGACACCATATCACCATAGTGAAAACGGACAGGCCGAATCAACGAATAAAACTATCATCCAAAACTTGAAGAAAAGGCTAAACGAAGCCAAGAGGAAGTGGAGAGAAAAATTGCCCGAGGTTCTATGAGCGTATCGGACGACATCGAAGACCAGTACCGGAGAAACCCCATTTTCTTTAGTATATGGCTCCGAAGCCTAATACCTGTCGAAGTCGGGGAGCCCAGCGCCAGGTTTCGACATGCAACGGAAGAATCCAACCACGAGGCAATGAATACCAGTCTCGAATTGTTAGATGAAAGACGGGAAGTGGCGCTCGTTCGAATGGCCGCAGAAAAGCAACGAATCGAGAGGTATTACAATATAAGAACCAATCTTCGACACTTCAAAGTCAGGGACTTGGTCTTGAGGAAAATCACCATCAATACTCGAGACCCTAATGAGGGGAAACTCGGTCCCAACTGGGAAGGACCCTATCAAATCCTCGACATAGTCGGGAAATGATCTTACAAGCTTGGAACAATGGACGACGAGCCATTGTCGAATAACTGGAACATATCACTCCTCAAGAGATACTATTTCTAAGGTATGGTTTTCCCCTTTTTTTACTTAAATATTTGAAACTAACTTATTGCAGGTATCTTTCGATCCAAAAAATCGAGACCTCAGGTTTTAAAGTACGCGCTGCACTCTTTTTCCCTTAGACCAGTTTTTATCCCAAATGATTTTTTCCAGTAAGGGTTTTAACGAGGAAACAACTATGTGCTACCTGAGGATAATTCAACAGTATTCAAGGCTTCTTTGCAATCAACCTTGAATACTAGAGGGCATCACCCTCGGATGTTATGTAAATGGGTCTCGATAGGAAAAATTTGGTAATGGGCCAAACGGTCTAATGAACCATGTCCTTATAGATTAGCCGAGTCGCGAAAACAAAATATGTTCGCATGTATGAATAATACGAAGAAGAATTCTCTTTCTCAAACATCTCGCATTTGAAGGAGAATTTCCATTATACGAGTCATGTACTTACGATTCTGATCTATTATGCAAAACTAAAAAATGGCTCAAGGGCCAAGTACAAGCATACCTCAAACATTCGGGGAATACCTACTCGAGCTATCTAAGTTCAAAAATGTAAGACCTCAAAAGAGGAACCCTTCAATATATAGGCCAAGGCCATTACACTCGGGGACTAAGTTCGAAATGTTATGGGGGAACAAGTCCAAGAGACATACCCGAAGGCCACGTCCATATTAAAGACTACGGTAATATAAAAAGGTTACGACCGAAATAATGTGGCTCGGAGACGTCCGACTTCCGCCATAAACTAAAGACCTTCAAATACTTTGAAAACCGGTTAAATAAGGCTATCCTCGGCAAAGCAAACAAAATTGAGCTTCGATAAAATCAGCCCTCCAATAATTTAAAGGCTTTGATAATATCAAAACCTTCGAAAAAGCCTCAGGAGGTATTAAATTATCTTAATACAAACAAGTTAAGAAAAAATTGGGTTTCGATCGTCGAACCCTCAAAAAACCCAATGGGTACAAAAAAAAACACATGCTAAGGCATAAAGAAATTTCACTAAGTCTTTTAGCCGAAAAGGGGAAAAATTATAGCCATTTTTATAGGCCGAATTGGCCCAACTTAAAGAGCCTAAGGGTCGATCTAATAAGCCTAACGGCCGATACAATTAGAGTTCGAGACCTCACTCTCACTAAATTCGAGCCCAAGGGTTCAGTTATTACGAGCTCATACAGATGTTAACTACAACTCGAAGGTTCACATAAAAGGTATAACGGTGAGCTCAAGATACCTAACAACCACATGTTGAGAACTTAAGGGTTCACCTTTATCCTAAAACTCAGATTCATTCGGACTTGGCTATTAAAGATAATTCGTCGGTCAGTTGGATTAAGTCACCCCCGAGATAAGGTCTCGAATGAGTTCTAAACTCGGGGACTTGCCCTCGTAAAGACGAAAAACCTAAGGGTTTACTTCGATCACACCAATAATTTTTTTATTGACGAAGGCAAATGAACATACAAAGGCATCAAAGGGAAATTCTTCATTATATAAAAAATATATGTACAAAGGTCCAGTCAGAGCCTTACAAAAGAAAAAATAAAAAGAAGTGACAATCTAATTATGATCGGGGCTAGTCCCCTCAATACCGACCTTCTCCCGAGCTGCTTCTCCCGGGGAATCTTCTTCAGCAACCTCACCTCTGTCTTCTCCACTTTTGGACCAGCCGTCATCATCATCATCAGAAGGGATGAGCTGCCTGGCTTCGGCCTCAAGCTCTTTTGCCCGAGCAATCTCTTCGGAGAGATCAAAACCTCGAGCATGAATTCCTCGAGGGTTTCCCTCCGAGATTGGCACTTCGCCAAGTCAATGTGCTACTGCTCTCGATTAGAAGCCTCCCTCAGTTGGGTTTGAACAGCTATGTCGTCAACCTGGTACATGGCTATGAATTTATCCGCCTTGGCCTTAGTCTTTTCGATCTCATCCTTGGCCTCACTGAGCCCGTCTTCGAGCTCTTCGACCCTTTTGGTTTGAGCATAACCTTTTTCTCTAAGGTCTTGGAGTTGGGCCTCCGCCGAAGATAACTTGGCCAAGGCTGCTTCTTTTTCAACAGAAAGGCGGTCTATCCTAGCTTTCCACCGATCACAGTCGGTCTTAACCTGGTCAACCTCCACCTGAAGAAGACCAATCTTCTCCACCTTCTGCTGCAGCTGAGACATCAAAGTGTTAACTTCCACAATGGAGTCGATTCCATACTGAATCACAAGGGTGGTAACCTGCTTGTCCAACTCGGCCTCGTCTTCATGAGCCTTGGCCAGGTCCGCTTGAAGGTCCTTTTGGCAACAAAGAATCCTTAGAGAATTCCTCTCTTCCTAGACCCTTCGAAGATCGGCTTCGCACTAACTAAGGCCGGCTCAGAATTTGGCAGAAGCCTATACGAGGAAGAAGAACACAAGTTAGAAAGAATAACCTTGGAAAAAAGGATGAAGAGGAATAACCAAAAAACAACAAGCACTTACCTTGGAAAAAAGACGCTGATCTTCCGCCATGAGGATCGAAGCGTCAGTGATATCGGAAGCATCATCAACCCCCACAAAGTAATCCTGAAAAGGATCGCCAGCGCTAGAGCCTCCGCTAATCTCGGGGGTCTTCAGCCTTTGGGCATCCCTTATTGCCTCTTCAGAGAAGATCGTCATTGAAGGAACTTGACCTATTGCCATGGACCTGAGCGAATCGCTCGGAGCGCTTTGTCCGATCCTCCTGGTTTCAGAACCGCCCCGACCGGTGTAGAAGTTGATGATCGGGACACCGTCTTGACCTCAGGAGAATTGGGGTTCGCCCCCGAACTTTTCTTCGAAGCCTCCTCAATGTGAGACTTGGTTGTAGCAGATGGTAGCTCGGAATGCGGAGCAACCTCGGTAGCCTTTCTGGGGCGAGCTATCAACGCCGAGGTGCCTTCTTCTACTTCCTCCTCATCCTGGTCCCTCAATGTTTGGATCGCACCCGCCGAGAGTCCGACTATTTTTGTCCTCACCCTTCGAGGTTTGGGTTTGGAGACCTCGGATTGCGAGGGATTTTTCCTTTTCTTGTCCTTTTCCGGCCTTAGAACCGGGGACATAGCTTTGCCACTTTTGCTCGAAGGCCTCATAATGGCATCTTTGGTCAGGCCTGCATAACTAGAAGATTAGTAATGGAGAAAATGGGAAATTACCGAAAGAAGAGACCTTATCGTGGTTCTTGGCCTCCCACTTGTCTTTAGCCAAATCCCTCCACACTTGTTCAGCACGAGTTGAAGTGGAGGCAAGCTTGTGAATCCAGTCTTCGAAATCGGGCACCGCCTCGGGCATCCAAGGATCGGCTGCATGATTAGAGGGAAATGTTATACAAGAGCGAAAGAGACACAGAACCAAAAGAACAAAAAGTCACTTACGTTTGGCTTTCCACTCCTCGGGAAATGACATCTTTTCTTTTGGTATTATATCACAGGTCCTTACCCATATGAATTGACTCATCCAACCTCGATCTTTATCCTCGTCGATATTCAAGAATATGGCTTTGTTTTCTCGGTAGTTGAGTCTAATTAGTCCTCAATAGAGTCGAGGCATGTATAACCGAATAAGGTGGTCCAATGTGAATTCCAACCCCCCGGCCTCATTGGAGTAGAAGTGCAACATGATCGTTATGCACCTAAGTGAGGGGTGGAGCTGATCGAAGGTAACCTTGTACCTTTTGCATAAGTCAAAAATCACAGGGTCGACGGGACCCAATATAAAGGGGTAAGTGTAAACACTCAAGAACCCCTTCACATGTGTGGTGACGCTCTCTTCAGGCGTAGGAATTTGCACCACCACCTCTGGAACCCATCTGCAGTCCTTCTTCATGGCATCGACATGGCCCTCGATAATCGAACACATGTACACCGACACCTATTCGCATCGTACCGGCACCGATAAGGGGTTATCAACTTTAAAATCAGTTCTAAGGACACAGGGGTCAGGTACGTATTCATACACGACTGGTTCTACCTGCATTTTTGCGGTATTGTTTTAGTGGTCTTTGCCATTTACGTATGAGTGGGGAGTAAAAAAAGTTTTAGAACTGGCGGCTCCGGTGGAAACGACGGTGGTTAAATAAGCGACAACGAGAGGAAAGAAAAGAGGATTGTGAACTCAAGAGTTTATGATCGAAGCAAAGTAAAGTTTGAATCTAGTAAAGAGATGGTATTTATAGGTTTAAAACGACGGTTCGGTGCCACTAGTGGTCGACTGATGACTGACATGCATTGATGGTTTCTTGGGAACCGAACCGACGGGATGTTTCATCATATCCATCGCTTACGTCATGGAGACTACGTCATGGTCGAGGTATGGAAGAATCGAGGCTCAAATCGTTTCATATCATTTCATTCCAAGAAACGGGGGACTATCTGTGTACGGTAAAAATCGAGGATACCCGATTTTACGGGCTTGAGGTTATGCCTCGAGAGTGAGCCAATATCGAATCAAGTTTGGGCTCAAAGGACATGAATACTGAGGGATCGATGTCAGGCTAAGTCGACACCGCAGTAACAGAATCGCAAGATATCTGAAATCGACCGCCAATCTCGACGAAGATCTCAGAACCGGCAGAACCATTAACGATTATTGATATCAATTATGTATTTTACTTCAGAAATTAGAGTCATACCTTATTTAGGAATCCTCTACTATATAAAGAGGAACCCTGGTTACTTGTACACATCATTATCATCCTACACGAGTCATCACTTACGCTACTACTGAAAAATACAAACACCCTTGTTTACCTTGAAAATGGTAATTACAATTATATTTGATTTTGTGGTTCTAAAAATACGTGATCTATTTTAGTACCAGTTGTTTAGGCAGTAGATTCTAAGTGAGAAGTGAGAAAACGAAATAAGAGCAAAGGGTAACGAGATTATGCAAATCGAGAAACGGAGAGACAGGGTCTCGAGGTCGGTCGGAATGGGCCTCGAGGTCGAGCTTAAGAGCTTGAATAGGGGCTGTCGAGAATGATATAACAGTATTGAAGGCCTCAAAAATGGCCTTTTTGTGATTAATAACGAGTAATAAATGAAGAATAACTAATGAACACAATAAATGAAAGGTAATAAATCAATGAAACAATAGTAGAGAATGTTTTAGTTAGAAAGCAGAGGATGTTCTTGTTCTTGTATTGAATGTCATGTGTCTTACAAAGTGACAAGGGTCCCCTTTATATATGAGGGGAATTCCAACATAGTACATGTGTAATTAATGCAAAGAGGGATGGCTGGTACAACCATTTAATGCCACGGTACGAGTTTGTACTATTTTGCGTTCTTGGTCAGCTTTAACCACGTGCCTTTTGGAAATTTCCAGCCTTTCCACGTTGGTCTTCGATTTGCACTGCCCCGAGGTCGAGGACCTTCGATATTCCTCCTCGATGACAAAACTCAAACCTTCGAGCCTTCTGAGCACCGTAATGACCGTAAAATCGGGCTCTACGATTATAGCCGCATACAGATAGTCCCTGCGTTTCTTAGAGTGAAGCGATAAGAAACAGTCTTGACTTATTGCCTCTTCGACATCCCTATTATGGCGTCAATCTCTTCATAGCATTAAATGATGTGACATAAAAAGCTGCGCAGAGGTCGCCGTCAATACAATTCTCGAGAAGCTCATGAACTGTTATTGGTTCGACCTTTCCGCTTCAATGCATGCCCAAAGGGCCACTATAAATACTTCAATCACTTGCCTTTTCATAATTTTACATCTTCTTCAAACCTCCAAACTTTTACTAAGTGTTTTCCGCTCTCATCTTCTATCTGTGTTTGCTTCTTCGTCTTCTTTCTTCAAAATTCAGTTATAACCATGGCAAAAACTATCAAAATGGTACCTCAAAAGGAGGGAGCCGCTTCTTCATCACGCCCGTCTAAGGTCAAGTCAATAACTCCTCCTACCATCAAGCAATGCATCCCTGGCCCTTTCGACACCATCTCCGATTTCACGATTGAAAACCCCCCTTCTACACCGGGCCGATGCAAGCCCATGTCTCGATATATAAATGTAGTATCCGGTACTGAGAGGGTAAAACTTGACTGCCGTTGGAGGGAGGCGGCCCGAGTAGAAATCCCTACAGCTGACGAAAGCACAGTCACGCATAAGGCTAGCTTTCTCAGCATATATACATACCCTTTTTACCTTAGGCCCCGTAGATTCTTCTTCTCTACCAATTGACCCGGTGATTCTCGATTTTTGTCATCAATACCGTGTGAACTCCTTTAGATCTATCCTTATTTTTGGATGATTATATATATGAATCGACACATTAGCAACATGGTCGAGGGAATGACTTTCACCCTCGACCATTTGATCAGATTATACAGCCCTCGTCTCTTCCGCGGGGGCCTAATTAAACTACAATGTTGATCTGCCAAGGCGTTCCTCGCCTGCATCGATGAGGATAAAGATCGGGGATTGATGAGCCGATTTGTTAGAAGCAGAACTTCAGACATCGTCCCTGCTGATAGAATGTCGTTCCCGGAGGAATAAAATATGAAATGTAAGTACCCCTGAATTGAGCATGTTTTTCCATCTCTTTTTCTCTTTGACTGATCTTCTTCTAAATGTGTAGCCACCGTTTGGTTTCCCGGTGCGGTCCAGGACCTTTCGGGGTGGGTCAAACTTTTGGACTCCACTTTTCCATACAACAAATGTGTATGCGTGAGCTGGCTTAAACACGGTGGCAGGCTAAGAACCACGGTATGTTCTTGTTGTTACTGTTTTCTCATTCTTTGTAA
Source organism: Nicotiana knightiana (assembly GCA_005239525.1). NCBI lineage: Eukaryota > Viridiplantae > Streptophyta > Magnoliopsida > Solanales > Solanaceae > Nicotiana > Nicotiana knightiana. The sequence goes on from ML417493.1 coordinate 45,693, forward strand.
GTGCTTTCGATGGTGGTGTTTTTTGATATAACACGCTTGTGCAGGCCTTGGTGAAGGTTTGTTGATGAGACCACCCCTACCTGGTGAGGAAGAGGCTCCGAAGACCGCTAAGGACACGAAAAGGAAGAAAGAGGCCTTAGCGGAGTCTCCAAAATCCAAAAGGGAAAAGACTTGGAAGCCCAAGACCGATGCCACAGTCTTATCCTCGACGACCGTTGAGAGCCTGCGGGCCGAGGAAGAGAGTGATGATACCAAAGGGCAAAACGAAGCGCTGATGCTTCGAGAGTTGTTGGGCGATTGTCTGCTGAGTTGGAGGCGGTCGATATGGACCCGCCCTATGTTGAGGAGATCCTCGAGGAGGGTTAGGGTGCAGTCCCTGAGACGCTCGTCGAACATGGCACAATCCGTGTTGATGAGCTCGGAGGGCTTGCTACTGGAGCTTTCCGGGGTCGGGAAGAAGCCTTGATGGAGGCTGATATTGCTAGTAGATTTCACTCGGGCCCATCGTTTTCTCCAGGGGAGATACGAGATGCCCAAGTCAGGAATGCTCCCGGTTTGGAGACCTCTCGTGGAGAGGATGATGCATTTAGAGACTATTTTAAAGGGGTAAAGGAGGAGACCGATGTTGATTCCCCCGTTGCCCTCGAGGAGGCCGAGAGGCTCCAAAAGCAGGTGATATTCTCGAAATAATATGTTGTTCTTCAACTTTGGACTCTTGCTTTCTAATGTTATTCCTCTATGCTGCAGGTCAAGAAGCTGTATGACAAAGCCTTCTCCAAGATGCAATATGAGTTGACACATCGTGGAGAGGAGCTTGAGAAGCTTATGTCGGAGCCGGTCGAGCTGGAGGCTCTATGTGCTCGAAAAGAGGAGGAATTAATCAACCTTCGGACAGGCTCGGAGAGAGCACTCCGAGAGAGTGCCGACTTCATCGAGCAGGTATTCTGGTACCCACTATTTTATTTTTAATTGCAATGCTCGGTGCTGATCGACTTATTCTCTGTGCTTTTCAGATTAGGCAGAAGGATGCCCTGGTGGAGCAGCTCTGAGAGGATGTTGCGTCCAAGGATGCCTAAATCCTCGAGCTGGTTTGCCTGACTGATGTCGCGACGTCAGAGAGGTACGCGCTTTGGGGGAAGCTATCCTCGATTCAAGACCTTCTCTGAGGTGCTCTGGAGGAGACTGCTGCACTATCTATGGCTAAGTCTGAGGCCGCCGAGTTTGTCTTTTCATACAAAATAGATGTTGCTGCCGCGAATGACTGGGCCAGGGAGATATCCGAGAAGGCCGAGCTAAAACTGGCTCGGGTAGTTGCTCATGCTCGCATAAAATCCAGGAGGCAAGCCTTCGAGGAAGTGAGCGCTAAGGACGTCGATCTCTCTGCCGAGATCAAAGAAGCCAGGGCTCTGGAGGAAGAATCGGCAATGCCGACCACGTCAGATGAGGGCTCTGAAAGCGGCTCAGACATCAGTGAAGGCGAAGAGTAGATTCTCCTACTATTTTGCTTTTTTCCTTTTCTGTATATGGGACCCTCGGGGGAATTTTTGTAGAAACACCCTTGTAAATGCATTTTTTTGAAATAAAATATCTCTTTGTTACATATCTCCCAAACTTTGTCCTGCAGTGCTTACGCAAAAGTTGACTTTCAAGCTTCAACTTTTACCCTTTCACAGCCCGTACTTGCAATAGTAGATCCCCTCGAGATCGGACACCTTCTCGAGGTTAGGTCGGTATGGGAGCTTCGATCCCTCAAACGCTGTGTGACAGTGTCATTTATGTGACATGACCGTGAAGTGACCGAGGTAGCCCCAGCGGTACACTTCCCCAAACGTTATGACAAATTTTTCATAATTAAATGGCTTTCAAAGTAGTTGAATAGCCACCGCTCGCTCTATATATATTCTTTCTTCCTCTTCATTCTAAATCATGAAACTTTGCAAAACTAGCGTTCCTTTCAACGTTCTCTTCCTTTTATCATCTTGCGAAACTATTTTCATTTCTTGCTCTTTACCTTTTCTTGAGTAGTTATGGTTGTCGTGCCCGAATCCGTTCACCAAGAAGAGGAGAACCTTACCTCTGCATCTTGCCCGACCGGTGGTAATACCACTGACGTACAATGAGTTAATCTCGAGCTACTTTGATTTGAAGAAAGAATTTGCACTAGAGAAACCCTTCGACACTCCGGGCCATCGAGAGCATGCATCAAGATTCATCCGATCGATAGAAGAAAATCACCTCGAGGCCGTAAGGAGAGACTGCGGCTGGGGAGATAATGTGATGCTGCAGATACCTTCTCAAGAAGAGAACATCATAACCTATGTGGAGGGATTCTTGAACGTGTATACGTACCCATTCACATTGGGCCCCCTCGACCGCTTTGTGCTTGAATTCTGCAAGAGGTACTTAGTCACCCCGGCTCAGATTCATCCCTACTTTTGGCGGATAGTGCTGATGATGAGGTACATTACTGAAAAGGCTGAGCTCGAGTTTACCCTTAGCCACCTTATTAGATTATATCGGCCTCAGCATTGTCGGGGCATGATTGTGTTATGACGCTGATCCACAAGGCCCTTTATTGCCAGTGACGATGAGGACCGGAACCGAGGATCGGTGAGTCGGTTTGTCCGAGTGAGGACCATCGATATTATCCTGCACAGTTCCTGCCGTTTCCCGAGAAATGGAACTTCAAACGTCAGCTACATCGTACCTTAGTGCCCTTTGCTTTGATTAATTTATAATAATGTTTTTTTCTTTTTCTCAGCGGTTCCTTGGATGATGGAAGAGATTCCCGATCTTTCGGACTGGACTCAGAGGCTGGCAACTTCGTCGACCTATGATGAACGCAAGGGGCGAGATATGTCGAAGGGCAGATAGAAAGCAAAGCACCACGGTATGAGCCGTGTGATTGCCCTTTTGAGGAATGTTTCCTTTTATGTTTACTAACTCTGCTACCGCAGGTGTCGGTGGATTATCGGAGATGAGACCGTGCCCCTCAGAGGAGAGGGAAGGGCCGTTGGCTTCAGAGACGAGGGAGGATAATAAGAGGAAAATGTCCTCGATGGATGAGGACATTCTCACTGAGGCAAGGCCTGCCCAGAGACACAAATGAGATGCCGCCGCTGAAGAGGACTTCATATGCATTGGTTATTACGTGGACGTCAGCTCTCTTCGGGAGGATGGTTCTTCGTCTAAGGATCGAGCTAGGGGGCCTCCCGAGGTTGCCGATTTTGTTAGGCTTGAGACCTCTAGTTTTGAGGGAGAGGTTCCTCAAAAGGGAAGGAGCAAGAGTCCTCTACCATCGTCTACTTCTATCCTCGAAGGTACTTCGAGGGACGCTCAGGCCAGGGGCCGCCCGTACCAAGTGGAGTCTCGAGTGGTCAAGCCCCTACCGAGGGCGGTTCAACTGGGGCCGATGGGGCCAGGCAGTAGACGCACGCTCAACTTTTGAGGAGGCTCAGCGGCTCTTTTATGAGGTGATTTTTTATCGGCTTTGTTGGCTTTTCAGCTATGAATCTTCATTCTTTGAACTGAAGCTTCTTTTCCGTAGTTTTTTGATAAGCTCAAGTTTGAGTTGCTTCTTTGTGAGACAAGGTTGCGGGAAGCTTTGGGAAAGGAAAAATCTCTCAAGCTTCTTTGCAATAAGAAGACGAAATAGTTTATACATCTTCGGTCGGAGATGCATCAGAGTCGAAACTATGAAGGCAATCTCGAGCGTCAGGTAACCCTTACCCTGAAGGAGTACATGCTCCCTTTCCCGCTTTTGGAAACTAATGTTTCGGTGTTTCAGCTGCGGAGAAAAATGGAAACGCTGGAACACCTTTTGGGCGAGCTCGGGCAAGTGAGTTCCGAATGCCATGCGTTGAAGGCGCAGATAGGCGTTCATGTTGCGGCCCAAAGGAATGCCTTGTCCAATGCCTCTGCCCTCGAGGTACAACTTCACAATGCTCGAGAAAGTAGCTCAATTCAGACGATCAGGATTTCCAAGCTCGAGACTGATCTTTTGAATATGAAGGCCGAGGTCGTGGACGCCCGGGCTGAATCTGAAGAAGTTCGAGCGAAGGCCGATAAGAAAGTGGCCGTTTATTTGAAAGATGTTGTTGATTCTCGGGCTGAGCCGAGAGTAGATTTTTATAAAGAGAGGAGGGGAAATAAGTATGCCCGATGTAGGTCTCGGAGGGAGACTCTCGAAGAGATTCACGCTAGGGGCTTTGATCTCTCGGAAGAGATAAAGAAGGCCAAGGCGGATGAGATCGACGCCGAGTTTTTCCTTTCTTCCGGTGCCGATGTTGGTATTTGAAGGCTTCCAAGGGAGTTGGTCCCTAGAGCAGACTAGTTTTTCTTCTTTGTTGTTCGCATAAGGCTCCTGTGGGAGCGTTGTAAATATGTATTTGTAACACACACACACACATACACACACACATATATATATAAGATTATTTGGTTTCTCTAATTTGCTTGTCGATATTTAGCCCGATGAATTGGAATTTAAGAGGAAACCCTTGGGGTTATAAATTGGCCCTGAGGCTTTTTAGGCTAGCGACTTGGGCTCTTTCGCATTTGGCCCTTAAGCGCTTTAGTTAACTGTTTTGGGCTCACTCTTCGAGTCGGGTTTCGACTCGAGCTCATTGACCCTTAGGTTTTTTAGATCGGCCCTTAGGCATTTTGGGTCGGTACGACCTGTAGCTGGTGACTTGGGCTCTTACGCATTTGGCCCTTAGGAGCTTTAGTTAACCGTTTCGGGCTCAGTCTCCAAGTCGGGTTTCGACTCGAGCTCATCGGCCCTGAGGCACTTTGGGTCGGTACGCCCTATAGCTGGAGACTTGGGCTCTTATGCATTTGGCCCTTAGGCGCTTTGGTTAACCATTTCGGGCTCAGTCTCCGAGTCGGGTTTCGACTCGAGCTCATCGGCCCTCAGATTTTTAAATCAGCCCTGAGGCGCTTTGGATCGGTACGACCTGTAGTTGGCGACTTAGGCTCTTACGCGTTAGGTTGGTACGACCTTCGGTGTAGCTGGAGACTTGGTCTCTTACGCATTAGGTCGGTACGACCTTTAGTGTAGCTGGCGACTTGGGCTCTTACACTTTAGGTTGGTACGACCTTTAACTAGTTCTTTTCGAAGTTTTTTCGAAGTAATTGGAGGCCTGTGATTTTATGGCGACAATCAGACGTCTCCGAGTTGCGTTAGTTTGGTCGGAGCCTTATGAGAGTGGTCATCGTACTTGGCCGTAGCCTTTAGTCCTCGAGTGAGATAGCCTCGGCGTCTATATCGAGGGTATGCCTTTTTAGGGGTCTTACAAGTTCGATATATATCCTTGACTTTGATATCGGGATTATGCCTTTTTAAGGTCTTACAAGTCAATACATGCCTTTCTTGAGGTCTTATAGTTTTGATATTGCCTCATGAAGGACTTATGAGTTTGAAGTTGCCAGCCCTGAGGTCTTACGTCTATGAGTCAACTGTCAAGGACAGTCCCTGAGTCAGAGTTGATATTGCCTCATGGAGGGCTTATGTCGTTGATATTGTCTCGTGGAGGGCTTATGAGTTTGAAGTTGGCGGCCCTGAGGTCTTACGACTTCGAATTAGATAGCTTGATGAGCCGACAGTCGAGGACAGTCCCCGAGTCGGAGTTGATATTGCCTTATGGAGGGCTTATATTGTTGATATTGCCTCATGGAGGGCTTACACTGATGCCGCATGGAGGTCTTATGAGCTCGAGATTACCTACCCTAAGGTCTTACGACTTCGAGTTTTTGATGTTTCGATGGGGTGACTGTCGATGGCAGTCCCCGAGACATCGAAAGTTGTTGATATTGCCTCGTGGAGGGCTTATGTTGCTGATGTTGCCTCATGGAGGGCTTACACTGATGCCGCATGGAGGGCTTATGAGCTCGAGATTACCTACCCTAAGGTCTTACGACTTCGAGTTTTTGATGTTTCGATGGGGTGACTGTCGATGGCAGTCCCCGAGACATCGAAAGTTGTTGATATTGCCTCGTGGAGGGCTTATGTTGCTGATGTTGCCTCATGGAGGGCTTACATTGGTGCCTCATGGAGGGCTTATGATCTTGAAGTTTCCGGCCCTGAGGTCTTACGACTTTGAATTTCTAAAGTTTCGATGGGGTGACTGTCGATGGAAGTCCCCGAAACATCGAAAGTTATTGATATTGCCTCGTGGAGGGCTTACGAGCTTGAAGTTGCCAGCCCTGAGGTCTTATGGGTTCGAGTTTTTGGTGACTCGATGGGGTGACTGTCGAGGGCAGTCCCCGAGTGGTCGGTAAATATTTGGCCCTAGGGCCGTTTCTTGTGAAATACAAGCTTCTTTGACGCGGGAAGTGATTTGATGATAAAATATTCTTCTCTGATTACTTGTACAAGTACACATTTTTCACCATCGAGGGTTCGATTATTCTATGTGGACACGGTTCATTCGACCGTTTGGTCCTGTACATAGTTCTTATGTCGAGACCCTCTTCGGCATGTTTCAGTGATCTCCCGGAAGGATTCCCCTCAGTATTTGAGGTTGATCGAAGAGAAGCCTTGAATACTTGGTGAGTTCTCCTTAGGTAGCATATGGATGTTGCCTCGTTAAAAACCTCATTGGTAAAACCCATTTGGGATAAAATCCGACGTGAGGGAAAAAGAGTGCAACGCATGCTTTAAAACCTAAGGCCTTTGAGCTGGAGGGTGCTTCGATTCCTTTCAATCGAACACTTGCACATAGGTTAGTGTAAAGTGTGAATGAAAGAGGGAGAGGATTGTACCTTAGCTGTGGTGGCGTTCGAGCCTCAATATGCTTTGGTTATCCGTTCTAAGGACGCGGAACGGTCCTTTATTCGTTCATACGAGGATATAGTTTGTGATTGTTACTCGGCTGTTTGCCTGTTTTTTGGCTCCTTCGATGTAGAAGGTGTCGGCACCACATCGTGCACTGCGAACATTTATTTTGGTGCGTGCTGCTCTCCGTATACTTTTTTTACTCCATCCTTCGTAGGAAACTTCATCATTTGATGAAGGGTTGACAACATCGCCCTCATATTGTGAATCCATGGCCTTCCAAGCAATGCATTGTATCTCATGTCACCTTCGAT